>PVJD01001349.1:0-238909 GCA_004026545.1 Mormoops blainvillei
CCAAGAAGGCGCATCAAGGTACTCTACGGGTTTTCTCAAACATCTCACCTCGCAGACAAATAATGCTTCCACCTGGAGATGGAAACGGCAGCAATTAGTGTTGGGTTGGAAGACAATTGTTTTATTTCTACCGTTCGCTGAAGGCCCTTCGCAGGGAAGATGATGCCTTCGGAGGTGGGCCTGGCCCTGGAGGAGGACCCAGAGCTGCCGCCTCCTGCCCACACTCTCTATCTGCTCTCTCCCATTCAGAAATGTGGTTGGAGAAAGTTTGGATTGGGGGACGCTGGCCATGCCATAGGAATAGATGGCCCTGGAGGGCTCACAGCTGGCTCCCATAAGATGCCACACCTGGCGTGGTCAGCGGAGAACAGAGGCACTTAGGAACAGGAAGAGTACGAATCAGAAATTCAGGGAAGCCTTCACAGAGGTGGTCATGATTGTAGGACACATCAGCAGACAGCTGAACTGGGCAAACCCTGGCGGTGTGGAAAAGCCGGGGGCTCTCACAAACCACCAGGAGTTTGCTGGCGCATGGGACCCGGGGAGGAGTTGACGCGGGAGACCTGGCCAGGGCCTCATTTGGAGGACCTGGTGCCTCCATCCTGCGGGCTGGGTTTTCACATGGAGGCTCAGAGTCCATCACTTGGTGGTGAAAATGTCAGAGAAGGCTCCAACCAGCATCAAAAAAGAAGCGCTGAAAATAGGAATGCATTGCATGTAAGAGCGGTAAGTGCTGTTTGGTGAGGTTTGACCTGAGGCCTATGTGTGTGGATGCAGGTGGAGCTGGGTCTCTGCAGCAAGTGCATTTCCTACTGAGGGCCGTCAGGCACTCTGTGTCTCAGGCACGCTGCGGCGGGCCATCTGTGGGTCACAGCCCCGTGCAGGAGGGTGCAGGGGGACGTTCTAGCAGCTCCCTGATCCATCTTGTGACTGTTCTGCCTGGGTACAGGAGAGCGGGAGGGGCCTGGCGCGTCCTGCACCTGTGGGCTGCTGGCATTTCCTGAGGCTGCTGGTTCTTTGAAGGCTTAACTGCAACGTGCTGTGCAACAGCTCTTGCTGAGTGCAAAGCATTTTTGAGGAAGAGGGGGTGGGTGTGTGGACTCTCTGCTTAATTAAAACAGGGAGAGGTTGACATGAGGGACCTTTAGTGGTTTTTGATCTCTCTCTGCCTGCTTTCGAACTCGAGGGGGGAAAAAAGCTTCCCCCTACTCTTTCTTCTGCCACCTCTTCCGTCTTTCACAGACCTGGCAGGTGCCACTGGGCGGCGCGTCCTCCCTAAGCCCCCTCCTCCTCCATCTCGAAGGTTCGAATTCTGGGTGCTGCTTGTGCATAGGATGTTGTTCGTTGGGCAGATTAACCATTTACCCTGAAGAATGAGTTCAGTCTTGACCGTCTAATGGGTTTTAAAAATATATGTGGTTTCCCTACAAAACAACATGAACATATTTTATTGCAGATTTGGAACATCTCTGTGTTCCTTGGCAATAGCATAAATAACATAGGTGTTGGGGCAAGCGGGCCCAAGTTCAAGTCTTGGTCCAGCCACTTATTCACTGTGACCTTGAGAAAGTTAACCTCTCTGAGCGCCTCTTTCTTCATCTGTACAATAGGTTGTTGTGGGGCTGTGTGAGCCGAGGCGTGCAAAGGGTGGAGTGGAGTGCTTGCTGGGATAATTCAGTTGTGCTCAAACAGGCTGTGCTGTGACTGTAGATATCATGACCTGTGCCTCTCAAAATCCGGTGTCTGTCAGTAAGCACAGGAAGTCAGAACCAAGAAGTAGATCACCCATCCAACTCCTTCATTTTGCATGTGATGAATAGATCAAATAGAATATACTTGTACTGAGGCCCCTTGGCTGAGTTCATAACTAGCCTCTCTGGAGGGTAGCTTTTAAAATATCAGAGGAGTATATCCTGACCCCACCCTTAATGCCCAGGAACAGACTTGTAAAAGTACCAGTCGTGTGGGATCAGCAAGCCACCTGGTCGTAATGGTCTAGGTCGGAACAGAGCCTGACAGTTCACAACACCCTCTCATTTTGACACCTCTTATTTCATTCCAGTAAACCAGAGGCAGGCAGGACAGCCAGTGGCAACGTCCTATCTCTTTTCAAAAAAGGACACCAAGGCACAGAGGGTTAAATGACCAGTGCAAGGTCATACAACTAATAAGGGGTAGTTACGTGGGCCTCCCGCCAGTGCCCCCAGCTGCTAATTACTGAAGGGGCAGGTGCCCTATCACAAGGGAAACAGCAGCCCTCAGTTAAACCCTTAAGCTGAGAGCTGCAATGGTTCAAACTAGGACCTGCTGGCTTGCAATGTACAGCAAGTCTTCCCTTAACATCCCTGATAGGTTCTTGGGACTGCAGCAAAATGATATATAATGAAACAGATTTTGCCACAGACTAATTGATATAAACAAGAGTTAGTTTCCTATGGCATCTCACCAATGTGATAACGAAGTGATGTTGAATGAAATGACATTATTTGAGGACCTGCCGTAGCCAATGAAAAGCAGCTGTTGGTGATACAAACCTCCATAGATTCCCAGCACAAGGCAGCTAAGCACATGTCCCTGGGAGGCACCATCTGGGATGGAGTGAGACCAGCAAATGCACCTGACATTCTATCACATCGCACCTGACGTTTTTTCATATCCTTTTAGATGACTATGAAGATGCATTAAGTTAAGCTCATCAATCACCCCTGTCTAAGGGAGACTCAGCGAGTGGGACTTCAGCACTCACTCCTACAAGGAGCTACACCTGCCCCCTCCCCAGGGCCTGAGGACAGTAGACGGAGCCATTTCTCGGTGCCCGTGTGACTGCAGGGTGCATTAAGGACCCAAGGACGTAGATCCCAGGGTGCTGCCCTTTCTCACGCCTTTAGGTGTGGTTTCCATGGTTATCTGTAATTTGCCATAAGCTGAGCTTGGATTCCCAAAGTCTTCTACTGGCAAATGCCTAATATTGATTCTTTTTATTTATTAAGAATTCCTTCATTCCATACCTCAGTATGGGCATTCTAATCACCGCATAGAACCCTCATCACAACCCCATCACCCCATTTTGTACATGAGGACCTGAGACTCAGAGAGGTTATGTTACTTGACCAAGGTTTACATAGCTGACAGGTGATAGGGCAGAGGCTGGAGGAGGAGTGGCACTGGCAAGCCTCATGATTGGAGACATGAAGGCATCATCCTAGTTTTGATTGGCAGCTAGGAGACAGTGGCTAGGAGCATGTGATGGGGAAGAATGTGGGGGTTTGTTGGAAGGGCCTGGCCCACTGGGAGCCACCGGACAGAGAAGATATTTGAAGCTGCTGGCTCCTTATACATCCATGGTCCTGGAATTCTAGATTAAGCGTTAAAAGTCTGGTGAAGATCAAAGCTTGATTCAAGTCGAGTCTTGGAGATGGAAGCAATGGAAAGGAGGTGTGAATGTGGGGACAGGTTGGGGACTGGGGGCAAACATGCAGTGAGACTTCTGCCGGTCGGGGGTCTGTGGTCAGTTGGAAAGACTATGGACTGGGTAGCTGGAAAGGTCGGCGTTCCAATCCCAATTTGGTTTCTGATGGGCTATGCACGCTTGGGTAAATTCCTAGACCTTTCTAAGTCCCTGAGTTTCTGGGATAGTGGGAAGATATATTGTGAGAAACGATGGAAGGCGTTTATGGCACAACTGGTAAGTGTTACGCCTTCTGTCTCCACCTTCTCCCAGTGTGACCCCACATGTGGTGCACTGGGTGGATAGAAGCTGTTTTGGGGGAAAGACTGTCCATACACCTGAGAACCCCACAACCTCCAAGGATCACTGAGCTGTGTTGCTGTCTCTTAATCTTCCTCCCAGAGACCCAATTCTGTTCCCAACTGGGCATGAACCCCTTCTCAGCATCAAAGATAAATATTGGTCAGGTTGAGCCCAACCCAATAATTCTTTTTCTTTTGCCAATGGTGGCTTTATACACAAACATATCTAAAGTTTGTTGAGGACTACTGGGAAGTTTTTTCCTTCTTAATAAAGATAATAAGTTAGGGACTTTTGTGTGTGGCTCTGTGAGGATGTATGATACAGCAACTATTGGAGCTACAGCAACTATTTTGTGACTTTGAGGGAAAAGCTAGGAAAGTCACAGAAATGCTGACAGAGAAGACCTAGTATTATTTATAAACCATGTTCCTAACTGTATTAGTTTCTTATTGCCATTGTAACCAATTACCACAAAGTCAGAGGCTTAAAAATGATACAAATGTATTCTCTGCTTTAAAGGTCAGATGTCTGCAATTGAAAGACTGGGCTAAATTCCAAGTATCAGCAGGGCTGACTCCTTCTGGAGGGTCTCTTATGGCTCATAGGCCCTCCTGCACTCCTTGGCTTGTGGGCCTTTCTTTCACCGTCAACATGTATCCCTGCCACCTGCTTCTGTCACACATCACCTTCTCTTCTGACTCTGACACCTTCTGCATCCCTCATAAAGATCTTTGTGACTCCACCAGACCCACCGAGGTATTCCGAGATAATGTCTCCATCCCAGAATTCTTAATTGAATCACACCTGCCAAGTCCTTGCTGCCATAGAGGGAAACATTCTCAGGTTTTAGAGATTAGGACATGAATATAGTTAGATGGCCATTATTCAGTTTATCACACTATCCAATCCTAAGATATCCTGCCTTAAGATTTCTATTTAGATGCTGATAGCCATCCTTAGTGTCCAAAAACAATGCTGATTAGCTATCTTAGTGGTGTGCTGGCAAATTTCATGACTAGCTTTCTGAATTTAAAAAAACCACCCTGATTTGTAGCATTTGCCAATTTCTCTGGTGTTAAGTGCTCCCGCTCTGCCTGATTTTAAGCTACAGCATGACTCACTGAACATGATGTTGAGAAGAAATGCTACTATTGGCCATAGCACAACACTGGACCACTCTTCTTCAAATGTAACCTAATAATACATCTTACTGGTGTTGTCTTGTTTTGCTTTAATTTTGTAACATTCCATTTGCTTTGTTGCCAAGGCAAACACCCCATAGAGCAGAGATGGTGGCTAAGTTTCTGGGGCCTTCTCATCCCTGCTGCCGCCTCTGCTGTTTGCCAAAGATTTGACCAATGTATGAGATCCTAACTGAAGCACAGTTACCTCTTTCCTGGGGGTATTTGGAGTGTTTTGGTTTAACTTTTTATTTTAAAATAATTATAGATCCAGAGGAAATGGGAAAGACATCTACAGGAACCTCTTGTACCCTTCCCTCAGTTTTTCCCTAATGACAATATCTTGCATAATTATAGCACAATATCAAAATCAGGACATTGATCTTGGTACAACTCATAAAGTGTCTGCAGTTTCACCAAGTTCTGTGTGCACTTGTGCGTGTGCTAGTTCTATGCAATTTTATCTTGTGTGCGGATTGGTGTGACCGCCACCGCCATCAAGACAGGACTGTCCCATCACCCTTCCCCCATCCCTCCACCTCTGGCAACTCCTAGTCTGCTCTCCACCTCTATAACTTTGTTATTTCAAAAATGATTGTAAATGGAATACAACAGGATGTAACCTCCCAATATTGGGATTTTTACTCCATGTCATTCCCTTGCAATCCATCTGAGCCATTGTGCATATCAATAGTTCATTCCTTTTGACCACTGAGTGGTAGTCAATGGTACGGAGGTACCATAGTTTAACCTGTCACCCACAGAAGGAGATTTGGGTTGTTTCCAGTTTTGGACTGTCAGAGCCAAGTAAATCTGCGCTGAACATTCATGTATAGGTTTTTGGGTGAACCTAAATTTCGTTTCTCTAGGATGAATGCCCCAGGGCACAGCGGCTGGGCTGGGCGTTTGTCTGCCAACAACAATAACCGCCTTTGAAACCTTAGGGAGTGAATTCCTAAAGCAAGGAGATCAGGCCCAGCAGGGTAGGAAAGTGGTTTCTGAGCACTGGCTTCTGCTGGAACTTCTCAGATTACATCAGATATTGTAGACTTCAACAAGGTGGTAGGAGATGCCTAGAATGTTCTAGAACCAGGTCCCGGCGATTGCTGTCAGAGACCTTGAAACCTGGGCCTGCTACCCAGGGGACCCCCACGAATGAGAGATCAGGGCAGCGTCAGGAGAATGGAGTAAGGTCTGTTTCCTAAATCACCCCATCCCCTCTCCTGCCTAATTCTCCCATTTCTCCCTCTATCCATATGGTTCCTGCCCTTACGGAAGGCCCCCTGCTGCCCCAAGGCACACGGCTGATGCTCGCCCCTTTCCCACGGTCTTCCTGCCCTAGATTCCCGTTCCCCTCTTCTCTCCCCGTCCAAACCCTAACTGTCCCTCGCAGAAGCCTCCCTGTCTTTCCCAGCCATTCCTGGTTTCTCCTCGCCTTGATCTTGTACTGGAAATAGTAAGCAACTTTCAAACATTCTGTTAGGCACAGATCCCTTTGTTCAAAGGAAACTGTACCCAGAAAAATACACAAATCAAACGATAAAGGCAAAGCCCTCAGATTCAAGTTAGAGTAGGGGAGAAGGGAGCCTGGAGCCTTCCCCACTGGGGCCTCCTCCGTCAGACACACTCCTGTCTCTGCTCCCTGCCCCCACCGGCCCTGGAAAGCCCCTGGGGCTTCACAACTCCGGGCCCTGATAGCAAAGCTGAGCATTTAGCAAGATATCCATGTTTCGTTCTTGTGCTAAACTTCTGGGGTGCTCTAGAAGTCCCTTTCTGTCTCTCTTGCTCAGGCAACAATGCTGCTTTTCTCATCGAGCTTTGGACCCGTTCATGATAAGCCTTACCCCTCCATCCTCCCGATAAGAGGCACAGCATTCCTGCGTTGCTGGCTGCTCGCAAATAGACAGCGAATTTCTCACAGTCGGAACCTCAGAGGCTGGCGGGCGAGGCTGGAGCCAGGCACCAGGGGCCTCTTACGCCAGGGCTGGCTCTGTTGATAAATGGTGGTATGGCCCTGGGCCAGGCCCATCACCTACAAGGGCCTCAGTGTACCTCCTTTTGGGACGAGGCACTTTGCCTACGTAGCATTTAGTATCTGTCTACATGTATCTCATTTTGTAGTAACAGACGGGCGTCGGGTGCCTGCTGGGCACAGAGAGCACACGGCACGCTCTGGATCGGGAGTGGGAAGACGGGAGTAAGAGGCGGGTCTCGCCCCAGAGGAGAAGAAAGCCGGACAAGGGGTGAAGCGGGCTGGGGGGATGCGGTTGGGAACAGCCCCACCCAAGTCCATGGGGCCCTGTCTCATCTTCCCAGCCAGGCTCTAAGGCGCTGAGGGCAGAGACTCTAGTTCTCACCTCCTTCCTTCACAGCCACTAACGTAAAACTGTGTCCCGTAATAACAGCAGCAGCCAACATCGACTAAGTGCCTGCCGTGTGCTCAGCAGTCGCCATTCATTCTGACCTTCACAACGCACCAGTGAGGAAGGAGTGATCACGGGCCCGTTTTCAGTTGAGGAAACTGAGGCTCGGCATCTTTAAACAGCGTCACATGGTACTGAGTGGCGGCTGGGATTTAAGCCTCCTGAGCGTTTGACCTAGAACTCACATGTAACCCCTGCTGGTGATTTGGGCTCGTTCAACTGGTGGCCAGGTTAATGCTGGAAGAGAAATGGAGCCCTTTCTTACCCACCACTCACTCGAGATGAAGCTTGGGCCTCTCTTCCCCGCGGCCCCTCGCTGGAGGGTGAGCACCCTCAGTGGGGCATTCTCAGCAGCCACTACAGGACAAAGAGCACATGTTCCGCTCAGGGGAGGGACCAGGATTTATGTCCTTCTGACCATCCATCAACAGTCAGTTGTTTTGTCATGTGGCAGGGAGTTCCCACACAATCATCTCCAACCTCATTAGCCTGATGATTATTTATTGTTTCTTACAATTGTGGGGGACCCAGCCCAGCTCACAGACAACCAGAGGACAGAGGCTCAGAGGAGCAGACTCAGAAGGGAGGAAATGGGAAGGGGCGATTCAGCTCTCACACAGGAACCCTGAAGCTGGGGGACAAACCCAGCGCTGCTCTGTGTCTGTCCGGTCCTCTCCGCGGAGGGCCTCGCCGGGGGCGGCCGTGAGAGAACCATGGGCCTGTCCGAGGGGAAGAGATAGGCAAGAAACAACAGACAAAACCAGTGAATAATTCTATAGCGTGTAAGAAAGTGCAAAGTGCTCTGGAAAACAGCAAATGGAGCGAGATGAAGGAGTGGGGGTATGGTGGTGGGCGGGGGACTTCATGAGGGCTACCACGTTAAACAAGGTGGTCAGTAATAAGGTCGTCGTCGAACAAACAACGTCGAAACAGACTCATAGACACGAGAGCAGGCTGATGGCTACCAGAGGGAAGGGACTGGGGGGCTGGGCGAAGAAGGTGAAGGGACTAAGAAATACAGGTAAATAGTTACAGATAGTCTCGGGGATGCGAAGTACAGCATACGGAATATAGTTAATATATTGCAATAACTTCATATGGTGGTGCCAGGTGGGTACTTGAAATAGCGGGGGAATCACTTTGTAACATATATGATTGTCTGCCTACTATGCTGTATACCTGAAGCGAATACAAAATAATATTAAATGTAAAAAGAAGAAATTTACGAAGTCCAACTAAACACATTAAATTAAGAAAGTAAGGTTGTCATAATAAAAAAAGGGAAACCCCATGGAGAGGGTGTCATCCAAATAAAACTTGATGGCAGTGATGGAGTTGACCACATGAGTATCTGGTGGAAGAACATTCTAGAAAGAGGGAACGACTAGGGCCAAGGCCTCAGGGACTGCTTTTTCCTGATAGGATATAAGCTGCCTGAGAACAAGGACTTTGTTTTCTTCACCAAGTGCCCCTCGAACCTGGTTGTGACACCTGCCTGACCCAGGTGGGCACTGGAGTGTTCCCTGAGGGAATGAATCTTTAGTCTCCTGGTGGCAAAGCCAGGAGTAGCCAGTGTGGACGGGGCGTGTTTAAAATCTCTGGCCGCGGTTCCCACTCCATCCTCCCTGTAGAGAGCTGCCCGGGAGCTTCAGGAACCGTTTTCCCTGCAGCTCAGATCCACGTTTTGTCCCCATCTGTCCCCTTCGCCTTCCAGTCAGCAGAGTCCCTCCCAGCCACCCGCTCTCGCAATTCTCTGGCCTCCATGTGGCCACCCTCTAACTTGGAGCCCTTATCACACGCCCCTTTGTGTGAGAGCCAAGCTAAACATATTTGGGAACTGTTGTGCTTTTTTCATATTTCCTTATGAGTCAGTCTCTCCAGCTTTTTAATCATTTCTCCCCCATGAATGGTTGGCAGGGAGCGGGGTCTGGTTCTTCGGCCACCTGCTGGGTCGAAGAGCCCCACCCCCACCCGCAGGCACTGTGCCTGCCCCCCCCACCCCCAGACCTGGGTAGCTTCTCTCAAGGGGGCACCTGGTGACTTAATGAGAAGGTAGAATCGGCCTCAGGCTTGAGAGAGGGGTTCCCACGCAGGAGAACTCAGTCACTCAAATGTTTGTCGAGCACCTACTATGTGCCAGGCCTTGTCAAACTGCCAGGGAATCAAAGGTCGGGAAGACAAATGTGTGAACAAATAATTGTGATGATAATGCTCAAAGGTGCTTTGAAAAAAGGTCTTGGCTTGGGTGCCCAAGGCTGGGACAGTTCTTTTCCCCCTTGGTGACAAGAACAATGGGAAACTCTGAGGATGCATTTTGGTGTGGAGTTAAGAGCAAAGAATTTAGAGACAGATTTGGGTTCCAATCCCGGCTCTGGCGTGCACTAGTGGTACAACCTTTGGCTGTTTACTTACACTGGCTGAACCTCAGTTTTTAAACCTATAAAATGGGGCTAATAGTGTCAACCTTATAGGGTTGCTGCAGGGATTCACCAAGATGACGTAAGCGGTAGTTATCACAGTGATGGAAGGAGCCATCATTATCCACCTACTCCCTGCTACTCAAAGCGTGGTCCAAGAACCAGCAGCATCGGTCTCATTTGGGAATTGAGAGAAATGCAGACTCTCAGGCCCACCACAGACTCATTGAGACAGAGTTTAACAAGATCCATGGGTGATTTCAACTTCCATACTTACATCTCCCTGCCTGCCCCCCTGGGTCATCGGGAGAGTGGTTGAGAATGGATGCGGAGCTACTTGAAGCATGGAGGTGGCACTGTCCACAGGGGTACCGAGGGGCAGTCATTTGGAGTCCAGAGCCAAGACACGTAAAGGTGACTGACTAGAACATCAGATGAGCTGAAATTCTCAACACCGCCAAGTCTGCTGGTGAAGAGAAACCACCACCTTTTTCAAAGGCCAGGGTTTTAAATGCCTCCTATTCATCCCATTGGTGAGAGAGGGACTCTCTCCCTGGGGTTATGGTGATGGCGGAATACATGACACATGACGGATGGCAGTTTGCTACCACACAAACTCACACTCCTGGGGAGGAGGATGCTGCATGCTAGGCAGGACCACATGGGGATTGCACTTGGACACGGAGTGAAAAGCTAGGGGCTGCGGGAGGCAGGCCAGCTTTGTAGCATCAAGAGGGTGGGGTGTCCCCGGTGCCTGTGGAAGGATATTGTTGGCTTGTCTGCATAATTCCAGGGGTCAGGAGGGAGCCGAAACTTGGGGATAAGCAAGCCCTGTACCTGGTCCCCTCAATAACGAGGGGTGCTTGGGCTAGGAGACCTCACCCTGGGAACAGCATGGAGAGGGGAACTTGCAGTTAGACCATTCAACACCCTCACAGCTTCCCCAGATGTCAAAGCAGCACAGAATATTGGACCTTAATTTTAGTCATTCCGTAGCCAGATGAGGGCAGATGTGGAGCATCTCTGTTGCCAGCCCTCTCTTTTCTCTGGTAATGACACTAGGTCAGGCCTTATTGCCACATCTCTCAAGTCCCTGTTGAAATTCACTGATTGCACTGGAATGCAGTACGGTGGCTCTTGCCAGGGCCCGAAGTCTTTACATGACATAGCAGTTCTGTTGTGATGGGGTTTTGGGCTGCTACGTTTTCTGGTCCCTTCTCACCTCTGTCCTGATGATGGACCCCTCATGTCGCTGAAAGCCCGGTTCAACCTCAGGGTACCTAGGGGTCCTGAGTGTCCTGGCAGTGGTTCGGACTGTGTGACCTCTCAGGGCGGAGGCAGCCAAGTCACCCAGACCTTAGGTCTTGGTTTTCCTCTTTCACACAAGTTGGTGGGTGGCTAGAGAGTGTGTGTCTACAGTGCTGTCAATGATTGCCACGAAGGCTCATTGTTTGCCATCGCAGTGGCCTTTCGGTTTTGTGACTGCCATGTGGCTGATGGTCAGGTCTGGGCTTGAGTGTCCATTGTGTGCAAAGTCCCACAGCTAGTTCCTAAGGAGGTGAAAAACCTCAAGATTTCCCGCTGTGCAAATGCACCCATGCATGTGGAAAAGCCTACTCCGGACTCGGGGGGCGGGGGGCGGTGCCTGCGGACAGGTGCAGATTGGAAAGACAGGCTTAATTTACTTTCCTTCAACCCAGCTCTACCTAAAACGAGAAAAGAGGCCTTCAATAGGTTTCATTATTTTGTTGCATGTCCAATAAACCCATGCGAATTAGCTTAAGCCAAGATGGGGGCTTTGCTTTAGGGATAGAGGGGTATCTTTTGTAAATCGAAGACAGAACGTCATGGTTCTAGTGACCTGTTGCTGTATAACAAACCACCCCAAAGCTTAGTGGCTACGAACAGCAATCTGGAATTTAGATAGGGCTCAGTGGGAAAGTCTGACCTCTGGTTCACGTGGTGTCACCTGCCATGGTTTTCCTGGGAACCGGAGGGTCTGCTTTCAAGAGGGCGCACTCTTCCGGTTGGCAGGTGGGTGCTCGCTGTCACCTGGTTGCTCAGCCAGAGCTGCCTCGGGCCTCGGTTCTTCTCAACATGGGCCTCTCTCTGTTTTACAGCATGCTGTCTGGGTTCCGTGGAGTAGTGTCCCCAGAAATAGAGCCACGTGAAAGCTGTGTCGCCTTTTCTGACCTAGCCTCAGGCATCACACGGGTCACTTCGGCCATATTCTAGTAGTAGGGCGAGTCACAAAGACTCACACAGTTTTGAAGGGGAGGAGACACGGACTGTGTCTCTCGATGGAGTGGCAAGATTCTGGAAGAGCATGGTTGGGGAATACTATAATCATTCTGGAAAGTTCAACACACCACATGTGTCATGCCTCACAGAGGGCCTGGACCTGTGAATGGGAAGACTCATTCTCTCTCTGGCCTCTTGCTCTACTTTTCTTGGATATTTATTGCATTCCCTTCTGTCTTCGTAGACTGGTTGTTTCTGTTCTTTAGTTCCATGGCAGTTCCTGACAGTCTCCAAGATGAAGAGTGTTTGTGTTACAGTTTTTGCTGAGACAGACTCTCTGGTTTACAGTTCTCAGGAGAGGGAACCTACGTGTCCCAGATTGGGTGTCTATTCCTGGATCAATCAGCATGGCCAAGGTCACTGTCATGAAGCAGAAATAAGGCACATGAAAAGCATCTCTGTGGAAATGGGCAGACATTTGGATGTACCACTTGGTCCTGCAGCAATGACTTGTAAACAGGACACGGGAGTAGGCTCTTTGTAGCGCCGTTGACCTTCCAGTGAAGGGGTGGTTTGCTGTGGTTGGAGCAGGAATGGAGGGTTTACGTTCAGAGCTTATGTGGTTGTTCTCTGCCCCTGAGACAGCAAACAGGAAGAAATGAGCTAAATTAAAATAAAATAATCTCTGACTAGGATTTGATGATCTGGGTGAGACCAGCTGGTCTACTCTTTCCAACTCCAGTCAAGTAAAATAGTTATATTGCCAGATGTGAAGACCGAAGGACTGTAATTAGCTAGTGACTGAGAAGGGGAACAGAAAACTTGCTTCTTGCTATAATTTTTTCCCCCATATGGACAACTCTCGGTATCTTTAATGGGCTAATAATATAATGCAAGAAAAAAAATAACATCTAAGAAGGGCTGTTTGCATACTACAAACAGGTTCTCTGATAATCAACCAAGGGAGGCAGGTATTATTATTACCCCCAATTTATAGATGAGGGTTGAAATGCTTGTCCAGGGTCATAGTTAATAAACAGAAAAACTAAATTTGAACCCAGTCTGGCCTTACGGTCTGAACATATAACTTTGAAACCACTGGTATTTTTCTACCACTGGCATTTAGAAGGACTCCCCTGTTCAGTCTCTGCTGAGAGATCAGACTTGTCACTGTTCTGATAGCATGAGACTCCTTCCAGTTAGCTGATTGGACCAGAGGAAAGCACCTGGCCTAAGAACAGGCAATTCATTGGCTAGCTGGCAGCCTATGAGGGAACGTGGCCTGAAAGTTTCCCAACAAGGATAATGATGACTAAATTATTAGATATCAGCTTCTCTTCTTTAGAAGTTGAACTGGAGATATAGAAATTGAGAGTCAAGTAGTTAGCAATGGGGATACAATTACAATAATCAAGCCCTACAGAAGATAAAGAGAACTTGGGTGCATAAGTTGTCTTGGGTCATCATCTTTCTTTTAGTTTCATTACATTCAGTCTCTGGAAAGCTTAGGTTTGGGGCTGTCCTAGGGCTCTTGTGGGAATTCTCTTTCTCACTAATTCAAATTCCTTAAAGTCCCTCTTATCGGAGACACTTCCAAGTGAGCCTGGCTGGGGTCCCTGCCAGAGGACATATCCAGGGCAGTTAAGCTTTTGTTGTACAAATAGAAACAGCTTGATTGTCAGATGAGAATGAAATGTTTGATTTGCCTGGTTAAGGGCGAGAAGCTAAGCCAGTCAATCCTGCAAGATCTGGTACTCTGGAATCCACTGATGTGGGCTTGTCTGGAAACAGGGTGATTCCCCAGGTGTATAAATGATCTCGTCTGAGTGAACTTCGTCACTATGAGTCTTGAATGAAGTATAACTGCTTCTATGCTATACTGGGCAAGACTGTTTAGGTTCTATATGATAGGAACTCAACTCAAACAAACTCAAGCAAAACACACACATACACAAAAGGAAATCAGTCAGTCACTTGGGGTCTGGTTTAGGCATGGCAGTATCTAGATCAGTGTTACCTAATAGAAGTTTCTATGATGATAGAACAGTTTTGTATCTGTACCATACAGCACAGTAGCCACTGAGCCATGTGAGAATACTGAAACTGTGGCTAGTACAACTGAGGAACTGAATTTTAAATTTTATTTAGTTTTCATTAATTTAAATTTCAATAGCTACATGTGGCTAGTGGCTACGGTATTCGACAGCTATCTCACTCTCTTGGGGGTATTCTGACCAGCTCTACTTAGCTCGAGGGTCCACGCCCATGCCAACCATCTGCGTGGAGGCCGGGAACCCTGCCCAGGGCTGGGTCACATGTCTGACTCTGTGAGTACGGCTCACCTCATCTGAACCACACGAGATGGATCCCTCGTGGAAAGAGGATTTCTGTATCAGAAGAGGAAAGAGCACAATTCAGACTGGCAAAACTCTCCCCCTCATGGCGTACCTCAATGTGCCATGTGCCTTGCTGAAGGGAAGACAGGGAGGGATAGCGATAAGGAGCATTTACTCTGCAAACTTCCATCGAGGCCGAGCCCCGTTCGCGGCTGGGACACGAATACAGAAGTCACAACAACAGTAAGGAAGACAGGCCCTGCTTCTTCCCAGTCTAACAGGGAAAGCCATCTCCTGAAGATATGGTCACAAAACGGGGTGAAAAATGCCAAAATGAAAATGGATGAACACATCGTTATCAGGACAACTCATTTTGTCTTCATTTAGCAAAAAAGTCAGCCCTGATTTTCCATAGTTTGCCAGCTGCTAATATGTGGAGCAGTGACCTCTCTATATTCTCTGCTCCTGAAGGGAGCATTAGATAATTGCTTTAGTCCTGACTTTGGAAAAAAAAAAGAAAGAAAAGGAAAAAAAAAAGATGAGTTAAAAAATCAGAAAACAAAAGTTTAGTCCCACAGAGGGACCAGAGTCTGGCTGATAGCTATGCATGAGTTGTCTAAAAATAGTGAAACTGATTAATGAATGTCTAAAACAGAGAGCAAACCAGAGGATGAAACCAGACAGCCAACATGTGCTTTTGGGGGACTTTGCGCTCCTTCAGAGAATTGCTCAAAACAAGGTTACCCAAGAGCTTGGCCGGTGCACCCGCCACTCTGCTGAGCTGGAGAAAAGGCACTTAGTGGTAATGTCTGGCTGATGGGGGTGGGGGGTGGGGTGGAGGGCTGGCCTCCATTGCCCTTGGACTTCTCTCTTTATCCCAGCCTCGTCTGGTCAGAGCCCAGCAGCACCTGACTCCTGCTACCAAGCCTTCTCCAGGGTCAGGTTGGGGACACTCAGCATCTAGCTCAGGAGCCAGGTCTGAGCTCTGCATCCAACGTGTTCTGCAACCTTAGGGTTGTCACCCACCCTCTCTGGGCTCTAGCTTCTACATCTGTGAAAAGCTGTGTCATCCTTACCCTGGGCCTCTGTGTGCCTGTCCATGGAACCCTCCCACAGCACCCTGAGGCGGAAAATGCCAGGAACTCTTCCTGGGCCACCCAGAGGTTTCCACGACGTCAGAATTTGAACCCAAGTCTGTTTGGTTCCAAAGACCCTCCGCGCCCCTCTATTTACAAGGTGAGGAGAGCACCAGTGACACCTTCTACCAGGGGAAGGAGGCTGGGTTCTGAAATCAGCCTCAGGGATTTCTCTGGGGGGCGGTTTCACGTGCAGGTGTCAGGAATGTCTCATTGTGGTCCTATCCCCCAGCGAATGCTGAGAGCAGGTCTTTATGGATGATAGAGTAGAGAGGGGATGGGGGAGGATGGCAGACCATGGACAGACAAACTGTGGCCACCGCAGCTGAGGGAGGGAGGACAACTGAGGTGTCTACTGGACTCTGCTGTCCCCGTCCTCACCTCCTGGTTGGCGTGAGCCAGATCAACCAGCCTGTGCAGACCTCCGGACTCCTACACGAGGTTTAAGTGCCCCCTTCCCTCCTGGGTGACAGGTGTCTCTTTCTGCCCAGTGCCTACACCCCACCCTCCAATTTTCTATTTTGAAGCTCCTTCAACTGCAGAGAGAATTCACTCTGTCTCTTGAGGACACTAAAACCTGGAACAAACAGTCTCTGATAAAAAAAAAGTCTTTTTTTTTTTTTTTTTTGCGGGGATCAAAAGCTCCCCAGGCACTTTCAAAGTGGGCCAGGGCTCTTTGGCGACCCTGCCTGGTCTGGAATGCTGACTGGCCCAGGAGAGAGGGAGCTGGGAGACCTTGGCTCTGGGGGTTTCTAGGCCCTTCCTGGAGGAAGCAAGTACCCTGCTGAGCAGAGGGCAACGGAGTGGAAAGAGGCCGAATTCCAGGCCCCCTGGGGCAGAGTGGCCTCCTGCTCGCCGCCATCCGCCAGCAGAGCCCCTCCAGGAGGCAGCTGGGTCCAACCTGGGGTGGCTGTGCCTGGACAAAGGTGGCAGTCTTTGACATTGATGGGCACATCTGTATGGTGGTAGATGACCTCCTGGGCAGTTCCCAGGCTTGGAGGAATCTCTGAAGGCTGAGCGTGGCCATGGCCACAGGCCTGCGATGGGAGCTTCCAAACAAGGTGAATACTCCCGTCCTCCTGGCAGGTCCTCAGCTGGTATGGAGTGAGGTGGTCAGCCAGCTGCCACCAGCGTGGTTTGGCTTCACACCAGTGTGTGCCATCCCTTCCCAAACAGCTGGGCTCCATATGGAGTGGTTGTGCATGAGATTACACACCTCCACCCAGAATGCCCTTCCTCTGTCCACCTTGGAAGTCACTCCTTGGCCTTGATGTGGTGGGTATAGGCACAAACTCTGGGGCTCGGCAGCCCGGGGTTTAAATGTGTGATCCTCAGACAAAGTGACTCTGGGATACAGAGAGTTACACCTCCAACCTCAGTCACCACCAGATCAGCTGAATGGGGATGTTAAGGTAGTTCAACCTTACATCGGGTTGCCATGAGGGTTCAGAGAGACAGAGCTTTCTTAGCACGCTTCTGGGACTTAAACAGTGTTCAGTACATGCTAACTGATGATAGTAATGGTAGGCACCATTGAAGGAACAACTAGAGTCTACCGAGCGCCCAGCGTTTGGTTAGGAAGCCAGAGAAAATGCTGGCAGCTTCAGCCTTGTAACCTCCTCCCTCTCTCTCAGCTTCCCGAGAATCTTGAAA
The DNA here is from genome assembly GCA_004026545.1 of Mormoops blainvillei. Lineage (NCBI taxonomy): Eukaryota > Metazoa > Chordata > Mammalia > Chiroptera > Mormoopidae > Mormoops > Mormoops blainvillei. The sequence continues at coordinate 17,139 of PVJD01001349.1, forward strand.
ACAAACTGCCCCTTTCTTTGGTTAAAGAGCCAGTTGCTCTGGGCCTCGCAGGGGCAGCCAGCCCCCAGGCCCCTCAGCGGGAGTCCCCCTGGTAGACAAGGCCTCAATGTGACCTTTCACCTTTTGGCCTCTGGGTGAAGGACCATTAACCAAACTGCCGTCCCCAGTCTTTTGTGGAAGGGAGGCCTTTGTCCCGCAGTCCTCTGAAAAGAAAACATGTGGAGTGATGGCTTCTGTCTCCAGACTGCATCTCAGCATTGCGCCGCCATCTTTGTTTGCCTAGCTTTATAATTTATAAAATTCTTTCATGTGTGCAATCGCATTGGGTGTTCAGAGAGGCTATGTGTCTTGCCCAAGGTCACCCAGAGTAGGTGGCTGAGACGGGACTCATTCCTGGTCTTCTGATCTTCTAACTCATCTCCATCAATTCTACCATCTTGCCAGGTGAGAGGCAGGCTTGGGATGATTTGGAAGAAGAGTTTAGATTTTCACCCATATTTTTTACTAAATAGGATTTCTAGGTAAAGCTAAAGGACAGAGAGTTACTATTTGTATCTATTGAGCTCCTTCTTCTGCTAGACACTTTATGTAGGTTATCACATTGGCACCAATTTAGTCCTCTTGGGAAACAGTTGAGACAGGGTTTCCTACTGTTTACAGAGGAAGAAATGAATATCAAGAGGCCAAGGAATATACCCAAGGTCATAGAGCTGCTGAGAGGCGGAGCAGCGATGTGTACCTCAATCTCCCCAACATACCTGTGCACTGGATGGTGGCAGGCTCTCACATGCACCGCATCCAGGCACAACGTGACGTAGGCCTGGGATGGCACTGTTTTTCCAATAGCAAGGTGAACACAGGGATGTGGGCAATTGCATGTGGGTTTAGGGAGAGCTCAGGCTTTGGGACCCAGCAGACTCAAATCCTGGTTCTGTGGCTCCACAGCTGCGAGCCTTGAGCAAACCATCAGACACCATGTGCCAAACGGGAGATGTGTTCCCTGGCTTGCAGGGTTGCTAATAATGTACATCAACTGTGTTCAAGAATGGTGGCCCTGTTATTCCTGGGAGACTGGAAGAGAAAGCAAAATGAGCAGGGGCTCAGGAAACCACTTTGCTGTTTCTCTACTCCTTTCCCTCCATACTTCTTACTCACCCTCAGTGTGCTACAAATGGAACACTCTACCCACAGGTTTTCGGTAACATGTGCTGCTGTGCATAGACAGTAGCGAGGGTTTTATTCTGAGTTACAGACATGCCACTATATACACAGGCACATGGGGTCCAAGGAAGGTGTGCCAGCCCCTCTTCTGTCCACCAGCAGAACATACAACCCCAAAGGTTAGGAAAAGCCTCGCAATGAATGCTTGTGAATATGAATGAACACCTTAGGGCACCCGGCATCAGCACAGGTGTAATTCAATCCAACAAAAATGTGATGGTCCCTTATTCTGAGCCAGGGAATTCCAACTGTATCAGTTAGGAATAGGTTCAGCTGCAAGTAAAGAGATCTCAAGTAGCAGTAGCTTAAATAAGATCCCATTTATTTCCTCTCTTGCATAAAAGTCCAGAGGCAGATGGTCCAGGCTTGATCTGGGGGCTCTGCTCTGGGAAGCCCTGATGGACTTAGGTCCCTTCCATCCTGTTGGCCCACCAAGCATGCTCTCCATTCCCAATGTCGCCTGGCGGTCCTAGTGGCCAGCTCCAGCCATCATGTCTGTCAGCAGCAGGCAGGTGGATGTGCTGAAGAAGAAAGGCAGAGTGTGCACCCACATTCTCATAGTGATGATACTCATGTCTAGATGCCATTGACCAAGCTCGGTCACATGACCACCCTTAGCAGAAGGAGGAAGTTGGGTGGCTACATGCCCAGCTGAAAATTGGGATCTCTATTACTGTGGAAAAAGGTGGCCATTAACATTATACTGTACTGATGAGTTTAAGCTTTTATTACAAATCAGGCACTACATTTTATCTTCTTTGTCTCAGCAACTCGGTCATTGGATTCATTTCATCCCCTTTATATAAATAAGAAAACTAATCATCAGATTAAGTAACACATTCTAGGTCACCCAGAAAGGAAATTATAAAGCTGGGCTTCAAGAAAAGTCCAGCCTGACCCTCAAACCTATGCCGCTACCTTTTCCATAAGGCCGGGGCTAGGGGTAGAAGATATTCCAGATGACAGGGTAGCTTCTGTCCCCAGCATTATTTAAGAAATGCTACCACTGTTTTGCAGCTTTTCAGAATGAAAAGAGGTGACTATTATGGATTTCAGATGCTATTATGGGTTGACTATATTCCCCCAAATTCATATGTTGATATCCTAACACTCTGTACTTTAGAATGTGATCTTATTTGGAAATAGGGTCCCACAGATGTGACTAGTTAAGTTGGGATGAGGTCATACTGGGATAAGATGGGCCCCCTAGTTTTATATGACTGGTGTCCTTAAAAGAAGGTGGCCATATACGGACACAGAGATACTGGGGTAACACCATGTGAGGATGAAGGCAGGGATCACGGTGATGCTGCTACAGAAGCCAAGGAACGCCAAAGATTGCCAGCCAATCACCAGAAGGGGGGAGACATGGGACAGATTTGTCCGTGAGAGCAACCAGCCATGCCAACACCTTGACCTTGGATTTCTGGTCCCCAGAACAATAAATTGTTGGTGTGCAAGCCACCCAGTCTATGGTTATTTGTTATGGCAACCCTAGCAAACCAGTACAAATACAGATGCAATGTTTTATCCACTTCTTCATTATAGAGGTTATTTCAGATTCTGTGAAGATGCGTCAGGTTCAGCGAGGGGGTGCCTTGATTTTTCTTATAAAGGGACAGAGGCCCTTTTCTGTGGGCTGTTCCCAGGTTTTGCCTAGGGTCATCAAGGTCAACACAACTTTTCGTGAATCCCTTCTAGTGTTCCAGGCACTGAGCTAGATGCACAGCCCAAAGAAACCCGACTAGACTTAGAAGAAATCAGGGTGCTATACTTAACACAAAGGAAAGCCTAGGTCTTGGCACTGGGCCTCTCTATTTTAAGCTCAGACATTCCTGGTTGCTGGCTCCCTCATTGCCTTGGCATTGGGTAGGGTGAGAAGGACAGGCCCCAGTTAGTTCAGCTCCTCTGCCAGATGAGATCAATGAGCCCAGTGGGGGCTGGAGTGCAAAGACCAAGTCCTCTCCTGGTGGGCGGGCGGTGAGCCGAGTTGTCTCGGCATTTGAGTTGCTTCATCCGTGGCTACTTATCTCATGGGGTTAGAGTGTTGTACGCTCGAGAAACCAGTGTCCTGATGTGCCGGGGCTGGTCGGAGTGTTCCGCCTGTGAGTGTGGCTGGCACTCCTGACCCAAGTGGCTGTTTTCCATGCAAGTCTGTGCACTGCTGTGGCACTTGTTTGCTTCATGTTTCAGGTCCGTCCCATCACCCCGGCTCTATCACATGGCCTGGAGTGTGTATGTGTGTGCGCCGGGAGGGCACAGATTAGACTTCCTCTTCATATGACTAGCCGGTACACCTGCAACTGAACGACAACAAAACAGAAACGACCAGATTAAAAAAATAGGCAAAAGCCTTGAATCGATCTTCTCTGAAGATGATACACAAGTGGCCAATAAGAATATAGAGAGATGCATAGCATCACTAATCATTAGGGAAATGCAAATCAAACCAAAGTAAGATACCAAATCATACCTATTAGGATGGCTATGACAGGAAAAAAAAACAAAACAGAAAATAACAAATGCCGATGAGGATGTTGAGAAATGGGAACCCCGTACATTACTCGTGGGAACGTAAAACGATGTGGCCACTACAGAAGACCAGTACAGTGCTTCCCCAAAATATTAAACATAGAACGACCACGTGATCCAGTAATTCCATTTCTAGTTCCATACCCAAAATAATTAAAAGCAGAGACTCAGGCATATTTATACCCATGTTTATAGCAGCGTAAGTCACAATTGCCAAAAGGTGGAAACAGCCCAAATGGATGTGTGGTATATGCATCCAATGGAATATTATTCAACCTCAACAGGAATAAAATTGACACACGCTGCGATGTGGATGAACCTTGACTACATTATGCTATGTGACATAAATCAGATACAAAGGACAAATACAGGGTGTGGCAAAAGTAGGTTTACAGTTGTTCATATGGAAAATAATACAATAATGAGTAATACAAGAATACACTCTGTTCCATGTACTCACGGCTGTAAACGTACTTTTTCTTTGCCTGGTATTGTATGATCCCACTTATATGAGGTCCCTAGAGTAGTCAAATTCATAGAGGACAGGAAGTAGACCAGTGGTTACCAGGGCCTGGGGGAGGAGGAATGGGAGTTCACATTTAATGGGGACAGAGTTTCAGTTTGGGGTGATGAAAAGGCCCTGGAAATGGATTGTGGTGATGGCGGCACACCAGTGTGGATACAGTTAACGCCACTGAACTGTACTCTTAAAAATGACTAAAATGATAAACGTTAGGTGTTTCACCACAGTGAAGAAAGAATGACCAGTAATAATATCTGCTGTTTGTTGAATCCTTATTGTACGGCCGTCTCTGGGCAGAGCACCTGATGTGCCTTACCTCCCCGAGGTAATTACTGTTACTGCCTTGTTCTAGGACATGCAAGCTGAGGCTTAGAGAGGTTCAGTCATTTGCCCAGGACCACATGGCTAGTAGTAAGGAGCAGATTTGAACCTGGGGACTTAGATCCTACCTGCCTCACTATTCAGCCTCCCAGCTGACCGCTGCATCTCAGACACTGCCTTGGACACAGTGGACACTTGTTTGCTCCTGACCACTCTGGAGTGAGGTACAGACCCCACCAAATAACCAGAGTTCACCAGAATTGGCTGAATCAACACTGTCTGTATAGGAGGCGCTCAGAGCTGCCAGAGTTTAACTTTCAAAAAAGTAAAAACGTGACTCAGACTAATATGGGTAGCATGGGTGCAAGACCTGGACTAGCGTGAGGTCCTTCCTTCGCAGCCCTCCCACAGTCAGTCTCAGCTCTGCGGGGGTCAAAGGTGTATTTAATTCATGAGCGAGGGGTCTGGCAGAATGGTGACATACAGTGGATGTCATCACTGAAAGAAAAACTGCTGGAAGTGACTTGGCTAAGTTGAATTCAAGGCTGTTTTTTGTCCTACAGAGCAATACAACCGTCACCTTTGGGGCTAACTTTTCCACCAGACAGAAGTCCTTTACATCTCTACAGAACAAACATCCTAGGCCACTTATTAATTTCCTGTAAGTCAGCAATTACGTCGAGTCTGGGTCTTAATAATAAAGAAGAAATCAAAATGACTTCCCATCAAATGACCCTCTGGTATGGCTCACATCCCACTTTCAGGGCTCAGCACCGTCCCCCAGCCACTGTGACATCAGCTCTGTCCCTCAAGGGGAATTGCTGGAGATGGAAGGAACTGCCTCCCCCAAGGTGACACCCTCCTGTGCCCACCCTGGGTGGTCTTGACCAGGTGTTCCAAAGCCTGTCCTGCTGACCTCCAGCTAGAACATCGCTGAGGACCACCCCAGCTCCAGAGCTTTCCATGGGAAGGGCAGTGGCCTCCGTGGCGACCCCTCTGCTGGTCAGTTTCCCCCTTGCCCAATTCTTCCATCCTCAGCACCTCACAGGCATATCTCCTCAGAACCCCTCCAGTGAACGTTTGGCACGTGTCTAGCCTAGGACGGAATGGCTTGTCAAACAGGGCTCCAGCATGACTTTGAAAGGACATGAAGCAATCTCTTCGTCTTCTTTCCAAGTTTTGGGGGACTTCTTCTTAACAGAAGTTAGTAAAAAAAAAAAAAAAATCTGTGGAATGAACACGAGAGTGGGTGAGAAAGGCTCGACGGAAACCCTCCCCCGCACCTGGGAAAACAACCGCCTGCCCCAGAATGAGCCTCCGCCGAGAGGTGTTGGGAGCTCTAAGGCGTGGCCCCTGGCAAAGGTGAGAGATTTGACTGGTCAGCAGCTGGTGCCTGAGATCAAAGGAGATCCTCCACCTCCAGGGACGAGTGGGAGAAAGCACGTGCTTAAATTCTCAGGGGGTTGTTTTTAGCTGAATAAAGCAGCCCGATTTGGGGAAAAAACAAACAAACAAAAAGGACAGGGCCGGAGCGCAAAGCCAGCACCCCCGGCCTTGCGGAGCCCACCGCCCTCGCCCGGAGCCAAGTCAAGCTCGCCGGGGATCGGAAGACTTCAGCTCCTGCCTCTGCCTTTTCCTCTCTGAGACAAAAATAAGGTTCTGGAAGGTGCAACTTAAAATAGACCTTTCATAAAAGATTCATTCCTGAACAAGAATGTCACGAACGCATGAAAAGTGCACTGGGCTCCAATCTGAATTCCACTTGAAGTATTTGGTGGTAATTATTTTTAAAATTCTCCCACAAAAGGCACCTTTCAACTACAGGAGGGCAAGAAAGATCAGTAGGGACCAGGGCCAGGTAATTTCTTATTGGTAGGGGGTGGGGGGAAACCAGCTTCAAGTTTTAGGTACTGATCTAAGACATGTTGGAGAATAAGGATGAGTATTAAATAGATTTAGTTAAAAAAAATAAAAAGCCTAGAGCCAAGACAGAAAAATGCCTGAAAAGCAGAGGCTCAAACAAGATGTAAATTACCTCCAGGAAAAGCCTAATGAGCCATTATTAAGCACCCAGGCATTGTTAAGGATGTGTGCACCCATGGTGTTAGAACTGCTCTATGGGAGAATCATGATGAGACTGGGGGGTGGGGTGATGCTAGTTCTGCCTGTGGAGGCGTCTGTATTTGGGAACTGGCTTCTATGGGGACCCCCTCTTGGAACAGACAGGCTTGCTTTCCATCAACGCGGCATTCACCTGCCAACAAATTCAAGTTGACAAAAGCAGCCATTTCCGGGCAGTCTCTCCACCTCTGTTCAGTTTTCTTCCCAGATCGTTTTTTACCACACTGACTGGCAGGAGGGGAGGGGTGGCGCGGTTTCTCTTTCCTTTACCTTGGGGACCTGGCATCTATAGCAGGATTTAAAATTCTAGGCTCATTATAGTTTTCTGCAGAGAGGTCCCTCAGTTTCCTCCCTTGCCTCCATGGGGGGCTGCTTGGAGTCCATCACACCCGGTGGCCTTGCCCCAGGTTGGTTCCCCGTGGCCAGTTTCCAGCAATGTGATTTCCAGTGAGTCCAATTGCCATCCCCTCTGGACCAGGGAGCATGAGTCAAACCCCCACATGTTTGAAGTGGATGTGGCCCTAAGGACTCACAATAGCCGCTGGGTTTTAGTTCAGATCCTTTGCAGATGGTAACTTGAATTGCTGTCCTCACCCACAGATGCGCTCTCCGGAAGGTTTGGGAGGAGGTGCAAGAACAATGGTAAGTCACTGAGGTTTGGTTCCAACAATCTTTTCAAGAAGAGAGAGACAGTGTTGGGGACCTCCAGGTGGAGGCAGAGCCTATGTGAGCAAGCACAAGGGACCCTGGAACAGGGTGGGGCAAGAAGGAGTGGCTGGGACAGGGGCAGTGTCCCCTCAAGGACAGGCTCTGGGCCCAGCTAGAGGATAGAGCCACTGCCAGACCCAGGGACACAAGGAAGGGGCAAAGTGAGAGCAGGGCAGCAACCGGGCATGGTGCCCCCTGCCCTGCAGAAGCTGGGGGGCGCCAGGGCCTTGCTTTCAGCAGGCTCGGGACAAGGCAGGACAGGGGTCTCTCCGTCTCCCACTTCATGTCTCCTTCTGGAAGTAGGGTTTTGGGCAATGAAGAATCACTTCAGCTGGCAGGGCTATACTAACAGGAGCTTATGTGGAATCCCAAACTGCCAGCGAGGGCCACCAACTCATCCTGATTGGTCCAGGACTTTCTGGACTTTAGCCTCCCAGAAACCTCTTGAATCCTGGGCAAACCTGAGCATTTGCCTCCCTTGACTATTGGGCACCCCCACCTGCTCCCCACTCCCATGAAGGAACAGCAGGAGCTTCTAGAAATGCAGGGTTACCTTTGCAATATCTAGAATAAGATAAGATGGGCATTTCATAGTAGGACCCAGCCTACCATTCTCTCACTACCCCTATTTTTTAAAAAATAAAGAGAGGAAAGAATAGAAAAAGAAAAATTCCTGATTGGTTTCTGGAGGCCAGTGCCCAGCCTTAAGCACACACACACACACACACACACCCTACCTGGGCCCGCACAGTGTGTGTATGAGTTTTTTGTTTTTTTTTAATAACTGCAGCACTGTTAGTCAGTGATAACAATTAGTTCTGGGCCAGCCACTGTTACAGGGGCCTTTTCTGCTTGACCACATTTAATTTTTAGAACAACCCACAAGATGGTCACAATGACTATCCTCCCTTTTCCTCTGGGGACACTGAAGCACAGGGAGTTGGAGACATTTGTTCTGGTAGCAAGTGGCAGAGTCATAAATGGAGGTGTGAACCAGAGGCCGAGGTGGGGGCTGTGCAGGCCCCAGAGCACGTGGTGTGATTACAGTGCAGTGTGATGATCACTGTCGCCATGTGGGGAGGTGTCGGAGCAGGGGTACAACAATTTCATTTATTTAACAAATACTTACGGAGTGCTCACCCTGCTGGGAAGGGTTCTAAGTTCCTTAACCATTATAAACTCATCTGATCCTCAGTCACCCTTTGATGTGGCTCCCGTCAATGCCATAAACCAGAGGTTCTCGGTAAGAGGCAGTTTTGCTCCCCAGGGGACATTTGGTAAAGACTGGGGACATTTTGGGATTGTCACAGCTGTGAGGGGAGGGGTACTGGTGGCACCTAGTGAACAGGGGTTAGGGATGATGGTAAACATCCTACAGTGCACCGGGCAGGCCCCCATAACAAAGAATCACCCAGCCCCCAATGTCAACGGCTCGAGGTCAAGATGTGCCGCCATGAGTAAAGGGAATGGAGGGGCCCTGGGAGGCGTGACCTGGCAACAGTGGTCTCTGTTGCCTCCCCCACGCCCCTTCCAAAATCAGGCTAGAGTAGTTTGTCTTCAGGTTGGCTTCCTGCTGTCTTTTCACCCCAGAGTCTTGGATCCACTTCTTATTCACTGTTCGAGCAGCTGCAGTCCTCTGGCCACGCCGCCCGGCTTTGTTCTGGTTTGTTACGACAGAGAACTGGATTTTACAGTTATTGCCCTTGAAAGCCCCGTAAATGGCATTCGCAGCCATTAGCAGGGCCGGGGGTTGCCAGATCAGTAGGTTTAACTTCGCAGGATGACTAACACTCAAATGCCCTCTAGGGGTTCATCCAGCTGCTCTGTTGCCCAAGCCTCTGCCAGGCTGTTGGCCAAGGACAAAACCAGAGTTCAAAAAGGAGTGAGGTCATTCCTGGGGAACACCTCCGAGCTTGTGCCGTCTGGCTCCTTGCTGCAGGTCGCCACCTGCTTGGAACGGGGCGGAGTGGGGTAATTTGGCAGCTCAGGGACCCCGGGCTCCATCCTTTACCTTGTTATGTGCTGCTATTTTTAAGTCCAGGGGATTTGAACCTGCTGGGGTGGAAACTCAGACTTTGTCCTAGGGGGTCTGGAAACTTAGCTGCCTTCTCCTGGGAGGGGTTTCAGGGGTCCCACCCTCCCTCCCGGCTACACAATAGGATTTCCCAAGGCCAGTTGCATAAAAAGTGCAGGGTCCAGTGCGGAATGAAACTGTGGAGTCCCTTGTTTAAAAGCTATTAAGAATTTTGCCCTGGCTGGTGTGGCTCAGTGGGTTGAGCACCGGCCTGTGAACCAAGGGGTTGCCGGTTCGATTCCCAGTCTAAGGCATATGCCTGGGTTGCTGGCCAGGCCTCCAGCAGGGTATGTGCAAGAGGCAACCACACATTGATGTTTCTTTCCCTCTCTTTCTCCATCCCTTCCCCTCTCTAAAAATAAATAGTCTTTAAAAATAAATAAGTAAAAACTATTAAGAATTTCAAGACAGTGATAGCAAGAGCCTTGAACCACCGCACAGGGCCCTCTGAGTGCGAGACCCTGTGTGATCATACAAGTTGCACACCCAGGAAGCAAGCCCTATTCCCAAGTCATTTTGTGGTCCGTGACCAGGTGGCCCTTAGGTCCTGGATTACCTGGGTCAGTCCTGCTTTACTACTGTTATCCCAGTGTGAGTAAGCTTCCCTTTTACACTTAACACTCTCCTGGTTTGGACAACAAATTATATAGTCATCTTATAATTATATGACCACCTTCCAGGTCATTGCTCTCTCATCCTATTTATATTCTATATTGTCACACAACGCCTAGCCAATGGGTAATGTTATTTTGGGGACAAAGTAATAATAAACCTTTGTGTTGATTGTCGTGGTTTACTAAGCACATGCTCATATGCTAACCTCACTTCATCTTCACAATGAGATCTGTACGACAGGGGATTTTATATGTTTGCAGGGAAACTAAGTGAGACTTAAAGAGGGTAAATGGTCCTCTCATGGGTGCCCAAGTGACCAATAAGTAGCAGATCTAAGATCCAAGCCAGGATAGTGTGAGTTCCAGTTAGGGTGACCAGTTGTCCCGGTTTACCTGGGACTGAGTGGGTTATTTGGGCATGGGGTTTCCTGTTTTAACACTGGGAAGGTCCTGGGCAAACCAGGGGAAATTGGCCACCATATTCCCACCATCCCATACAGCCTTCCTGAATATATTTTGAATGAATAATTTTATATTAAATACCTTATGACAATGCTTTCTGGAGTTGGACTTCCCTTTAATAATGAAGAAATTTTTGCCACGACTGGTGGTCGGATATGAAGACAAGATGTTCAAATCAAGAATGATTCCTAGGTCGCATTTCATTGTATATCCTTCTAGACTTTTGTATATGCATGCACATAAAATACATTTTTGGAACCCTCTTTCAGGTGATTTTGTTTTTCATGTGTTGCGGGGATCAGTGCAAACTTTTTCTGTAAAGGACCCAGGTAGTAAATATATTTTTGCTTTGCACACTGTACAGTTTCTGTTGCAACTGCTCTACCCTGCCACTACTGTATCTGTGTTCTAATAAAACTTTATTTACAAAAACAAGCCACAGGCCAGATTTGGCTCACAATCCATAGTTTGCTGATCCTTGATCTGTGGCATAAACATCTTTCCATGCCAACTCTTAAAAGATAATTCTTAAAAGGGTAAAATCATGACAGTCAAGCAAATATAACATGGACATGTCAAAGATTTTCTTCAACTCATTAACAAGGGAACTCCAGTAAGTTGTTACAACCTGTTCAAAGGAGAACCTGAAAAACAGGCATGTATATAGGTGATCAGAAATGCTGAAAAAATGATTAATGGATGCAAATGAGTTAATACCTTCATGGCAATGAAGTGTTATATGCTGTTTAAAGTACTGGCCTTGAGGCAGACAGACCTGAGCTTCCAGCCTGGCTCTGCCCCCTGCAGGCCGTGCTACCTTGGACAACTTTCTTTACCTCAGTGTGTCTCAGCGTTCTCTTCTCCAAAATGGAGATGATAATAACAGTAGCCATGTCATAAGCTATTGTTGAGACCACCTGAGACCACCCATGGAAAACCTTTAGAACCGTGTCAGACCAGAGACGCCCTCAGTAAATGTTAGCTTCTTAGTATTATCACTCAAACACTTTTTTCCATTCCCAACCCTGATATGTAACAGTCACCATATTCTTTCTCCCAGGCCTCCTCTTCCTGAAAACCTTCCAGGTGTTCACTTCCCAGCTTCCAGAGCTAGCTGTGACTTCTTAAACCTTGCGTTTATCACACGGCTCTGCCGACAGTTGTGCCCTTCTGCTCTGACGGTTGGCTTGTGTAGTACAGAACACAACATGGGCCTCAAATGCCTTCTGGCTCTTCTGTCCTGACACAACCTGTTGTTGGACCTCTAGCCTCCTTTATCTCCAGCATGAGTGACAACATTTTTGACATCTGGTGGGTTCATGTGGCTTGGGATAGGGGTGGGGGAGCAGACTGGACATTTGGGCATGATCACCTGTTAGCAGTGTGACCACATGCAAGTCATCCAGCCTCTCTGAGCTTTCCTCCTTTATCCCTAAAATGCCAAATAAGAATAGCTCCTAGAGATATTGGGAGTCAAATGCAAAACTAAATGCAAAAGTGTGTTAGTAATTGTCAAATCACTGGTTAAAATTTGGGGTATGAGATTGGGGCAAGGCAGGTGTCTTCCCAAGGAGACTTAACTTAAGAACCAAAAAGTTTCATGGGAAATTTTGGATTAATATTTCTCTCCTCTGGACAGTGTTCACCTAAAATTTATTAGAGTGTGTTTCTTGGTGAAATGCATCAGGTCGTGGATTCCCTCTGTGTCCCCCAGTGCCTAGGACACTACATGGCCAGAGTAGGGTTCAGTGAGTGGTTTTTATGTGGGTGACACATGGCATTGATATTTAGGGGTCAGGTAATAATGCTGTTAATTCCTATTTTGCCAAGAGGGGAAAAAATGGCAAAAGGAATTCAAGGGACCACCTGGGGTGGGGAATAGTGGACACCCATGTTTTAATTTCTAGCTTCTCCTAGTGATGGGACCCCACTTTTTCCGGGAAAACACTTGTTTCAGTTCTCAGCCTAGAGGATGAAGTTGACTTTACTACCTGTTCTAGGTGTAGGCATGTGATCAGGCCTGGCCACTCACAACACCATATTCCTCTTGCCACTGCGAAGGGTGCATGACCTGATTAGAGCCAGTGGGCCCTGAAGAGTTTTTTGCTGGGACTTTTGGTAGAAGGACTTCTTGGGAGAGAGCTTTGTTGGACTCAAGCCTGGGGGGATATAGACTTGAAATTTGCCATCGTGTCTCCACATGAAGACTGAGAATAAAACAGGTGGAGTGGAACAGAGAGACTGAATCCTCACGACATCTTTTTGAACTCCTGGATCAAACCATACCTGAAGCAGGCCACTGTTAACTTTTAAGTTATCTGAGCCAATACATTCCTTCTTTTGTTGGAGTCTATGTAAATTGGGTCCTCTATGATCTGAACAGAGAGACTGAGAGTGTTCTGATTCATGGACCAGTGAGACTCCTAGGAGGCTGTGGCCAGGGACACTGTATCTTCCACCCCTTGTTATACCTTGTGGACATCCCTAGTCTTTGTGGAGGAGCCGACCATGACAGGGTCTGTGCAGACTCAGGCACTGATCACCTCTAAGATGATTTCAAGGGAAGGGCGAGTCTAGTCAGGGAAGTCTTTTGACCCTGAGGTCCCAGAAGTCTACAAAGCAGCTCAAAGATAGTAATTTCATACCTCCAATAATGCTGCAAAAAATCTCATCTGGATATGGGTCAGCTGCCAGCAAAACCTTAAACACTGGCTCCGCTTTGGTGTCAAATTGTAATTCTCCGCTTTCATCTTCCCCTGTAGTTCCTTCTGTTTTTCATTTCTCCTGATTTCTTTCTTGGGGCTTTTGATCTGTTTTCTATTGTTATCGTTCAGGCATTTCATGCCCGAACTTTCCAAGTCCGTGTAATCCAACCATAACAACATCTGGGATCTGTGGTCGTGTATTAATGTCAGCTCCTCTTGATGCATCAGGACTGGGTGCTTTGCTGGATTATTCTACACCTTTGTTCCCTAAAGCTGATTCTCCTCCAAGCCTTAGCCCCAGGATTTTCCAGGGAACTTTCCAAGGTGGGCAGGATGTAGGGAGATCCCTGGGGGAATTTATTTGCTATCTTCTCTTCTTTGCCACCACTGTGGTCTTCACACCCCTTTGCCTCTGACGACAGCCTCCTTGGGATCAGGCTTCCAGATCTTGGAATGCCCCTTCGAGGTACCCAAGCACCTGACCTCTCTGAATCCCAGTTTTTCTGGAGCAAACTAGGGATGGCGATTTTAAAGTGTAGCATGGTTGTGAGGATCCCATTCAAGACAATGGTTTATAGAAGATGCCCGCACAATACAGGAATTGCTACAGTTGTTGGGACGCTTCATCAGACAGGTTTCTTCTGCTGTGCCCTTTAACCCCAGCACAACCTTACCAAGGAGATGTTGTCATGCTCATATGACAGCGGAGGAAACGGAGGCTCGGGGAAGTCGATTCCAAGATTCTCCTCTCTTCTCTTCCCCACGCTGCTCGACACGAGACATGCTGCCGTCACTTCCAGCAAAGGAGTGGCTGTGACTGCTGCGTCTCTCCTTTCTCCCCACGAAGTTGCTGTGGCTTTTTAGACTATGCTGTCACCACCTGGTACTAGGAAATAGTAGCAGTTCACTGAGTCCCAGGACCACATTTCATCCCTGTGATCACTGAAACTCCAACAGGGGGTAGATACCAAATTCAAACAAGAGCAAGGCGCGCACTTTAGGCCGTGACAAGACCCAGAAGGAGCTGTGGTGTCCCTCCCAGGATGCTCTGGGCTCAGAGCAGGCTGCGAGGCCCTATGTCTGCAGCCCCTAGCCCTGTGTCTCTGTCTCTCCTCCCTCCCCTCAAGGTGGCAGCCAGATGACCCTGGCGGTGCCTGGTCTGTCCCTTGTCCCAGGAAAGCACCATGGAGGCCCCACTGGCCTTCTTAGCTCTGGTACCCACCCATGGGACAATCAGCGTGGCCTGGCCTGGGTCATGAGTCCACCCTGGTATGGGGGAAATAGAGTTCTGTCTACCCCGCCCACATTGACTCGGGCAGGGTGGGGACATGTGAGCGTCAAGGGTCTGCCTTGTCAGCTTTGTGCTTCTGTTTCCTGACGTTGGTTCCAAGCTGTAGTGCTACTACCCACTTTGGTCTCGTCCCAAGCAACCAATACTGTCTGTGATATTGCAGGTTTGGGGCAGTGACCTGTCTATCTGCCTCTCTGTCTGTCTGTCTACCTATCCATCCATCATGGATATATTATTAAATATACATGAGAATAAATATGTAACTATGAAGAAATCTTTATTCATATATTACCTAAAATCATCTCTCTTTCCACCAGTAGTTACACCACACTTCGGGAAACTTCATCTTTTTACAGCCGAGGAAACTGGGCCCAGCAAAGGAATGCAATTTATGAGGGTCAATAGAAAGTGAAGTGACAGAGATGGAAGAAGAAGCTTGATTAGAGTTTTTTTATATTTTTAGTTTAAAAAAAAAATTCTCTAAAGCAAGGTGATGTTATGGCTCTGCCCCCTACAAGCTGTGTGTTCTTGGGCAAGTTACTTAACTTCTCTGTGTCTCTGGGTTCCCACCTGTAAAATGGGGGGCAGTGGTAATATTCACTTTATAGAACTGAATAGTAAATGAATTAACATTTACGAACCATTTAAGGCAGCGCTTAGTACATAGGAAGTATTTTTAATATATACGTGTTTGTTAAATGAAGAGGGCTTGACCCGCAGTCATGGTAAATATAAGCTCGTAGCCCATATTCCAAATTCCCTGGGGGAGGAATTCAGATCATTCGTCATCGCTTTTTCAGGAACCTCATTTTCTCCAAGAGGCATAGCTGGAAAAGGCACAGGAAAACCATTAGGGTGGGTATCACTTTACACAAAATTGACATACGTAAGAATTTCAGAAATGCTTTCTTCATTTCTGATTAACCTTCTGATCCGTCGTGTGGCCCGGACAGCCTGTCATGTTGCTCACACCAAACACAACTGGCAGTGTTCTGAGGGGCTTCATTTCAAGGACCCATGAGACGAATCTTTTCTCTTAAAAGAAAAATTGTCCTGACTTTGTCAGGGCATAAGCACCCCTGCTCACACAAGTGCCATATTAAAAGCAGGGACACTTCAGGTGTGCTGAGTGACCAGCCGTAACGTCATGCCTTTCCCAGTGCCTTCTCCTTTCTCAATGTTACGGCACGAGGAACTTTTCTCTTTAGCCAAGTTCCAACACGAAGCACGGCAATGTCCTGTTCGTAAAGACGCATCTCCATGAGGAAGCGGTTCTCTGTGCTGGGTTGGATTTTACTTCAAATTAGCAACTGCCCTCCTCCGTCTCCCCTGCTCCCTGAATCCACGACTCTCAAAGGTTGGGTGGCAGATTTGCACCTCTCTCCCCCCACCTCAGGGGACATTCGGCAATGTCTAGAGATCCTTTTGGTTGTCGCAACTGGGAGGTCGGCACTGGCATCTAATAGGTAGAGACCAGGGATGCTTCTCAACATCCTACAATGCACACAACAACCCCCAACAGGAAAAAAAAAAAGAGCTGCCTCAAATGTCACTAGTGCCCAGGGTGCAACATCCTCCCCTAAATCAGCAGCAACGACAGTAACAGCAACAAAATGCTGCAACCAAGGAGAAGGGCAAAAAAGGAATATTTAAAATCACTTTTCCGTTTCTAAAGGCCCCTAGGAATTTAGGTGGTGCCACTGATGTATGTGATAATACGCATGCTGTTTCAGCGTTTCTTAAAGCAGATTCTTGCTAATCTATCCTGGGTTAACCTGATTTGATTTACCTTTGGGCTTGACAGTATCAAGGGCATTTCTTAAGAAAATGTTGTTTATAACAACATCTTCTTACTGACAAAAGCTGGCCTCTCCTCTGTGCAGGTGGGATTTGTCCATAATCTTGTAGACACAGAGGGCACCAGCCAACCCGGGAAAACCTAAGAGACCTCATTGTGATTCTGAGCCACCCAATTGCAAACCCCTTTGAGAGCAGCGCCAGCCTTGGCACAAACCAGTGCCCCCCGAACAAATGCTCTTTGAAAATCTGAAGGCAGCTGCTTGGAAGGGAAGTCCTAGATGGTAGAGAGGGACAGCGGAGCCCTGGCTGGCTTCCCGCCCACTGTGTTTTGATCAGCCAAAGCCCTGGTTCTCCGTCCCTTCTGTGCACAGCAGGATGAAAGCCAAGGCCGGGCACCCTGAGTGTGATGAAGTGGCATTTACTCACAGGATGGCACGGTGGAGAGCCTCGCCCCAGCCTCCAGCAAATGCCCAGACCTGGAATTGCTCCCTGGGGCCAAGACTGATCAATCCAACGCAGCCTCTCTAAGGACTCATCCTAATGAGTCAGCCGGCAGTTAGCATCGGGTCCCACCACGGGATGAAACTGTGCCCTTAGGTGTCACCGACAGACCTAGGGCGCAGGAGGGGAGAAAACAGGGGAGAAGGGTGCAAGTGAGAGAAGAAGGGGGCTGTGCATGCAGGATGGTGGAGCGGGCTCAGCCGAGGAGCAGGCTGGCTGGGCACGTAGGGTTGGTAATGCCCCTTGATCAGCTACAGACGAGCAGTGGGGCACTGAGACCGAGCTCAAAGGCTTCTGCAGTTTGAACCCCAACTTTGGGAGCTCTGATACACCTCCCCAACCCTCCACCTCCCCTCACCTGGATCCCGGCCTGGAGGGAGGGTACTCATGGAGGAGCTCCTCTCCCTGCCCAGGGGCCTTCCCTCGCTGCTTGGGCCTTGGACAAGATCAATTAAAAAAAAAGAGTCAAGACCCAAACCCTGACCTGGTGGCTCCCAGTGACCAGAGCCTAGGGCTGCCCGCCTAAGGGCAACAAGGAACTGTTTCTGCCTCCAGGACGGGGAGGCCTTCAGGGCTTTTTCCAGCTGTCCCGGACACAGGGCAGCCGAGGCCCTGTCTCAGGAGCTGGCCGCCTTTCCCAGTGCGGGACAGAAAGCTGCAGGAACCTCTCCCCCAGCAGGTCTGGAGCCAGAGTCCCCACTCAGAGTTACAGCCACTCCCTTCATTAAGATGCTTCAAAGGGGCTTGAACATATTTTCATCCAACTCGAAAGCATCAAAGAAGCCATATCCACAATCCCACTAATCAATCGTATAGCTTGTTTACATCTCTCCAATGTCCCTTTCATTTTTCATCTGTAAAAATATACTTTTTTAATGTAGTTGTAATTGGGGAGCATATATATTTCATCCAGCATTATTTCCTGTATATTTTTCCAAGAGCCTACCTAGTGCTCATATTTATTATTTTTGCAATGGCCTAATATACCATTGAGTTAATTACACTGAAATTTACTTCCCAATTCCAGTGTAATTTGACATTTCTTTTGCTTTTAGATTCTTTCTATTACAAAGAGGTAATAAACATCTGCATACAACTAGCCCCATTTTTTTCTTCTTATTTTGAATTATTTCCCTTGGGTAAATTCCCGGAGTGGGATTACTTGGTCTAAGGGGAAGAACATTTTTATGGCTCTTGATATATGTGGCCAAATTATTTTCTAAAACGGTTGTATCAATTTTCATAGTCATAAGAAATGTATGAGTATGTTTTCAAGGGGGTGGGGGCAAGACTTGAAATTTTCAAAACAGAGTTTCTTAGTTGTTCTTTTTTCCCCTTCCTGCCTACAATGAGGGATTCTGAACCTGTGGCAAACTCTGGCTACGCTTCGAGTGTTTTTCACTTACAAATGCTATTCAGTATCCCCAGTGACTCACAGGAGATTTCTTTTATATTCCTCCCGCCTGTTATTAGAGGATCCAAGCACAGGCATTGGGGGGAGAGGGGAGGGTACTCTTGAATAGATGATGGAACTGGACTCCATCAGGTCTGGTGATAGGTTGGATGTGGGTGGGACCAAATGAGAAGATGAGGCTCTCAGGTCTCTGGGTACGATACCTGGACGGCGGTGCGGTGCACAAGGTTGGGGCTGGAGGAGGAGCCACTGGGGTAGCCACAATGGGAATCAGCTGTAGTTGTGTGAAGGGGAAACATGAGATAGCACATGGAGTGTGAACATGGAACATTGTGGGTTCAAATCCCAACTCTACCACTGAGAAGTTGTGTCAACTCTGGAAACTACTTCCCATTTTTGATTCTTAATTTCTTTATTTGAAAAATGGAATGAAAGTACATATCTCATGGTGTGGTTGTGAGGATTAAATGAGATGACATATGTAAAACGCTCAGCTCGGTGCCTATCACTTAATTGAGCATGTTATGGTACATGGCACTAAATAACAATATGGTTTACTGTTAACGGTTTTCCAAGTGGGCTGCGAAGAATGCTGGGAGAACACGCTTGTTTTGTTTAAAGCTTGGACTTTTATTTCCTGCTATGTTAGAAATGATGTCACCCTCACCGAGTCACTCTACTGTAGGTAGGCCACCTAAGTATGGGGGTGAGATGGTTTTTTAAAGAGCGAAGTGTCATTTTCAAGGTCTGAATCAGGTCACACTCTCTAGAATAATCTGCCAGTTCTGCCCCCACCCCCCACTTCAGCTGATGGATCACTAGTATCTCTATTATTGGAAACTAGATTACCTCCTGTTAACCTAAAAATAAAAGGCCTTTCAGAGTGAGAGGCGGCAAGCCCTTATTTGAGATCAAAGCATAGCTATTTGGAACACTGATTCAGGCAGAAGCCCAAATGGTGTTCCGATAAGGACACAAAGACGGTGGGTATTTATGAGAAAGGAAAGGGAACAATTACATCAATAGGAGGAAGGCATTTTTATTGGTGTAGAGAACATAACATTCCTGAAAGGCAGGGTGGGTAGCCGATCAGAGTATAGCTGGGTGCGGGGAGGAAGGTGGTTCAACTTTTAGCTCTGCCACTCACTGGCCAAGTGACTATGCACAATTATTTGGCCTCTCCACGTCTCAGTTTCCTCATCTGTAAAATGGGGATAATGAAGTACTTTCCTCACTAGGTTGTTGCAAGACTTAAACAGCCTATTGCACCAACAGCACGCAGTACAGCGCCTGACTTCTTACTGGTCAAGCACGTTCAAGCTGTTAATAATGTTATTGCCATCTCCATCAAAGAGGTGGTGGAGAAACAGGGATAAGTTATGCTTTAAAATATATTTATAGACTTTCTGAAATTCATTAAACTCCCCGGTTATACTGAATTAAGCTCATACTAAAATCATTCGGTATGTGTGGAAACCACTTCCAGTGATTGTCAAAAGTTGCATCTATGGGTGTTCATTTTCATCTGCAAAGAGCAGTTTAGGATAAAAAGGGTAGGTAAGAATTTCCGATGTCCTGTTCTTTAAATGGGAGTGGACTTCTGAGTAAAGGGTTAGGA
Organism: Mormoops blainvillei; assembly: GCA_004026545.1. Taxonomy (NCBI): domain Eukaryota; kingdom Metazoa; phylum Chordata; class Mammalia; order Chiroptera; family Mormoopidae; genus Mormoops; species Mormoops blainvillei. The sequence continues at coordinate 37,044 of PVJD01001349.1, forward strand.
CAGCATCCTGGAACATTCCTGTAGAGACTATTTAATAAAGACAATCAGTTGTTAATATCAGCACTAGATTTATGTAGCCATTGCTTGCATTTACAAGGACTACTCAGGCGGGCTTTCCCAAAGGTTTCCACCTGCCCAACAGCCTAGTCCCTGGATAGTCAGGGGTTGGGCAAGGAGCTCCCACCCGAACTGGTGAGTGGAGGGAGGATGGAACCCACTGCCATGCCCAGGCAAAGAGTAAGAGATTCTGTCAAAGCTGCTGTGAAACGTGTGGCTCCCTACCTGCCACTCTACTTCCGACTCTGTTTATCCTAAGCTCTTATCCCAGACCCCAGGTAAGAACAGATCAGGTGACCCTAGGCCAGCTGGATTTTCAGAGCAGGAGAACTCTCCTTTGGAACTAGAAGACAGTTACCACCGTCCATTCCTCCTTTGGATGGGACAGATATCGGGGGCTTGAAGGTTTTGCTGAGGGAAAGACATCAGCTGAATGTGTGTGCAGCTGCTATAATGTTATTAACCACATTCCTAATTAATCCCTTGGAATGTCAGGCATTTTTCCTTCTGTCCTTGGCTCAGATGAAGGTGTGGTAACAACTCCTTGCCTCCGAGTCTCCTAAACGGGCCCCACACCCTCTGCCGGCGCTGCTATAATTTTATCGAAATGGGACCCACTGCCTTTGATCTCCTCTGGTTCTTAAATCCAGCAGTTGTGTATTCGAACATCAATAGAAATGGGGTTTCAGGCTTCCTCTTTCATTATCTTTCTCAAAGATAAAAAAAAAAGAGCAAAAGGGAAAAATATGTCCTGAGCTTTGTAGATGAGGCAATATTTTTATGGCCATTTCCTTATCTGATGTTATCAGATCAACAAAGTTGTTGTTTAGAAATCTATGTCCACTTGCATCTCCTCATTTTAAAGGTGGCTTTTCTTAAGAATAAATAAAAGTAGCATACGCCACCCTCACCTCCCTCTACTGCAGGCACTGGAGACCTCTTGCTTTGCCCATTATAATGGTGAGGGAAGGTGTCTGTGTGTTCTCAAACTTTGGAGATCTTGAGGTGAGTCTGAGAGCTTTGTAGATCAAGGGTGAGAGTCAACCCTTCCAATGAACTACCCTATTTTTCAAAAAGGAACTTCGTGTTCTTGGCAGTGTGGGGAGAATAGACTTCTAGATTAGAATAATTAAATATCTGACCCACGACTCCCCAGATGCCTGTGGCTTCTTGGGCTTTGATGTGGGCAGCTTACTGTAGAATGGAAAAGTACAGCTTCTTTTCAAGGACCTCAGCATCTGGGAGTGAAGGAGGCGGACAGTGAGGAACTCCAGGGTCTCTGGCTGGAAAACAAACAGACAGGACCCCAGCCAGAGTATCTGGGCAGAGGGATTGTGAGCAAGCATGAGTCTTGCAGACGTAACTCCCTCACTTGGCTGATGTACGGCTCTCACAGACTAGCCTCTGCCGGCCTCCACAGCCTTATCTTGACCCTGCGGCCTCTTACTCTGTCTGCCCTCATTGGCCTTTTCCAATTCTTTCTTCTTGCCCTTCTTCCACCCACCACAAGACCTTGGCATAGGCCTGTTCTCTCTGCCTAGAATGCTTTCACCTCCTCTCTTTATAGATTTAACCCCTATTCGTTTTTCAGCTCTCTGCCCAACTGTGTATTAGTTAGGGTAGAATGAGCTAAGCTGTAGTAACAAATAACCCTCGAAAGTTCAATGGCTTAACACAATAAAAACCTGTTTCCCACTGCCATAAAATGTTTCCTTGGGCTCTCCCTCGTCACTCCTCGAAGCACTCACTCAGGGGCTGGGATCTTCCCAATGTCTGGCTTTGCCATCTTGGAATTGTGGAAGTGTGAGTGTAGAAGATTGTATGGGGAATGTTTGATGGCCAGGCATGGAAAAGGCTTACCTCATCTCTACCATTATTCCATTGGCCAAAACCTAGTCACATGGGCCTGGATGCGAGGAAGGCTGGGAGATGTAGTCTTCTTATGTAGCCTAGAGGAAAATGAAGGTCTGATCACCTCGTAGCATTGTTTCTACCTCATGCATCATTTCCTCAAGTAAACTTTTTGTTAACTCCCTCATGGGGTCAGATCTCCCCAGTTAAGATGCCTGTTTACTCAGTTTTTATCTCCTTCACAGTACTTGTTACAACTGCAGTTTTACATTAGTTTGTATGACTGGCTATAATCTACTTCCTTGACTCTACTGTGAGCCCAGTGAGAGCAGGGACCTGTCACATCCAGCCTAAAATATAGCAGGTGGTTAGACAAAGTTATATTTTCTAAAGTGAACCTCCAATAAGTCTAGTACCCACCTGGCACCGTATATAGTTATTACAATATTATTGTCTATATTTCCTATGCTGTACTCAAGTAATATTTTTTGAATGGAGGATTTACTTTATCCATAAAGTTCCGAAGCCTCCAAATTCAGATGCTTCCTTGCGCCAGACCAGAACAGGAGAGGACAGGAAAAATGTCTTTCTCTTTTTTATGAAGCTTGCAATATCAGGGGAAACATGCATTTTGGATGGCAGGGTTGCTGTGTTAGTTATCAGATTAGTTAATATTCATAACTGCAAACAGCAAAACTCACTTTGGCAGAGTTAAACTGGAAAGGAATTCACTAAAAATTACTCCTAAAAACCAGAGAGGTCCAGGGAACTGACCTCTCAGAGGCTCTGAAACCTGAAACAATGCTAAAATAGCTGTCAGCCCTGCTCCAGGGGCCACCGTGGCCACGCCTCAGGACAGCACCACACACAACCCGGGGACCCACTGCAGATACAGCCTCTACCTCTGAAAGCCCGGTGTTCACACCGCCACGCTTTGCCAGATGGACCCTGTGCCCAGTTCTTGGAGTCCTTCCTGAATCCATGTCCCATCAAGATTCATCACTGGCAGAGCCTGAGTCACATGACCGTGCCCTTGCTGCTAGGAAGGATGGGAACGTAAGTTTCTGGCTTCTGTCTTGGAGAAATGCAAACCACTAAGGGGGAAATAACCCAAATATAGGGCATGTGCTTGAAAAGTATGTGGTAACTAAAAGAAAAAAAAAAAAGGCTAGCATCCACACAGGAAGCTTCCAGCTTGGGAGGAGCCTGGGGTGGGGTTTGGGATACTGTTAGGAAGGCAAGGAGGGTTGAAACAGAGCCTCTTAGAGAGCCCCAAGTACACTAATGGTATGCCCTAATTTTTATTGTTGTTCTCTTTTTCCAAATTTGATGAAAAACATAAGATCACAGAGCTTAAGGCAGTAAAAATATACTCTTCCAAAATTCAACTCTAAATATAAATTGTCCCAACCCTTCACATTATTTCTTATCAATTTGTTTTGTTTTTCCTGTTGAACTTATTTTTAAAAAAGTAGACAGCAATAAAAAGCCCTGAGGAGCAGATGGTGGGATATGGGGAGGGAGGGTGTAGGAGAGCTCCAGCCCACCCCCTGCCATGCAGGCTTGGATCTCAGACACTTGGGCAGAACGCAGGCCCCCTGTTTCTAACAGACAAGACAATGGTCTGAACCGTGCCCCTTGGTGGTTGGCAGGGTGCTGGGAATGGGAACCCAGCCTCACAAAGCTTCCCCTTCTTCCCACCTGGCAGGATGTACTTTCCAGGAATGCCATGAATGCTGGCTGCTGTCAGGCCTGGGCACCTTCCAAAGGATGCTCTGTGAGCAAGGGAGGGGAAACGCTGATTGCATCGCGTTGACAAAGCCCTGGCAGCAAAACCAGCCTGCAGGAGACACAGTACTTTGCAGAGCAGTCCCAGAGCTGGGTGTCACTTGAGGGGAGGGAGTCTAAGAATACAGGTCTTGACTCTGGCTACAGACTCTTGTAGCAATGCTATCTTCAGACAAGATCCATGTGAGAGGGAACAGATCTAGCTGGAACAGTTAAAGGTAGGTAGTGGGAGTGGGAATGACAGAGGACATACAGCCCAAATGCCCTTACATAAGCCTCAGAAATTTGCGATGGTTACAGAAATGACACCCAATTACCTTTAACCCGCATAACATTTCCTTCATCACTTTAAGTCTAGATAGTTAAGATAACAATAAATCAAGCTTCAGTCTGCAGCACCTGTCAATTTCCATGGTGTAAATTTTCCCCCCATGGCAGATTTCATGTGACTATGTGAACATCACTGGGGAGTGAAGAACAGTCACACACCATTCTAGACTCTTTCCATCTTACACATGCTGCAGATGGGAATAACCTCAAGAGCGCGGATAATAGTAAAATGAAATAAAATAATGAGGAATGGTGTGTTGTGAATTTTTACTGCCTTTGTTTTCAAATTTGTTTAATTATAAGTTTGCCTAACTCAATTTTAAATATTGGCTTTGTTTCACAAGTAGCTTGCAAAATTCCCCAAAATGGAACAACGGGCACTTGCAAGCTGGTGGCGGCCAGTTTTAGCCGAGGCGGCCCTAGCGCTCAGCACGAGGCCTGGCACAGGGGAGGCACCAAACACGTGTTTGCCTAATGAAGGGATGCTTTCAGAATGACTTGCCTCTGACTCTCCGAGGGCCTGGGCCAGTCACTTACCCTCCTCTGTGTCTCCATCTAAGGCAAGAGGCTATTAATGCCTGCTTCACAGAGGTGCTGGGAGAGTTAATTAAGGCTCGCTAAGTGCTTTGAAATCCACGGATGAAAGGCCCAGTGGGGAGAGCTTTATTATTATTCTATGTAACATCTTAAGAAGTGTATGGCCATGATACCCACCTGGTACTTTTCATCTTCAAAGTGTTCCCCAATTAAACGTCACGGTTCCTTGCCCAGTGAGTGAGTGTCCTCTAGAGAAGATACCTTGGCCACTGGGAGTGGGGGTGGGAGCCAGCATTCCAGATCTTCTAACTGCCACCTGTCACTTGGGCTGTGCTTTTGCCTTCCCAGCCAGTGGTCCTCTCCTCCGGGGTACTGAGGTCTGCACAGGCCATGACCTTGAACCCACTTTGCTTCTGTCATAGTGTTCATGATGCTACCCATGGAAGGTTGTCAGTGCTAAGATGCGATCTTTTTCACATTTGAACATCCCTGAAATCTGTATGCATCTTACAACTGCTGAAGGGTTGTAATTCAATCAGAAGTGGGTTTTTTTTTCCTGACTGATACATAAAATAACAATGTGTTGTTCAATTTTTGTCGTATGTCAACCATTGTTGAAATATGGTATTTGCCACTCATTCTAGAACTTACAGCCTTCCTGCTGATTTTTTAGAAAAATCTTTTCTCCCTCCACTTCCATCACAGTAGTAATATGTGGTCACTGTATTTCATGTGGAAAATGCAGATTATTAAAATAAAGGCAACAATAATCCTAAATCTAAATTTTCTGTGTATACCATTCATAATGTAATCATTACAGAAATGACACACTTTTGACTTTAACCTGGTTTATGAACATTTTTTCCATCACTTCCTTAAGTCTAGACAGCCAGGAGAGAAGTCAATCAAGCCGTGGTTGTAGCGTTTTCCAATTTCTGTGGTGTGAATACTCAGAGATCAATGCCAACAGCATGTTTCTGCATTTCCTTCCAGGCTTTTCTTCTTTCATTATTGGGAAATTTCCCCTCCTCTGGCTATAAAAATGACTTATACCTACTGCAGAAAAATCAGACAATACAAAACCCAGCGTAATATAAAACAGAAGTCACTGATAATCCCATTGCCCTGAATGACCACTATTAAAATTGTAATAACTATTATGATTCTATATTATATAAGTAAGCTAATTATAAATATTAGACAAAAAGAAAAAATGCACGCTTACCTTTCTGATCAATTTTCCTTCTCTCATACACTTATGCTTACCTTCACTTTTATTTGGAAGTATCTGTATTTATATTTATATCCACATGCACACAAAATTGAAATGTAAACTGTATATAGTTTTTCCTGATTTTTCCATTTAACTTGTGTGTTGTTTAGCAGTATTAACCAGAGTAAATCATATATATAATCTTCTCCCTGTCTTCACATTGTCCACCTGTGCTTGTGTTTGTACCTAAATTTCCTCTTATTATGAGGGCACCGGTCCTACTGGATTAGGACCAACCCTAATGACTTTTTAAAAACTTAATTACCTCTGTGTAGACCCTGTCTCCAAATACAGCCACATCCCGAGGTTGCAGGGTGCTGCCAGTGAGGACAGTCTGCCTTTTCCACCCTCTCCTGGGAACGACTCACACAGGGTGCGGTGAGCTGCAGTGGCCGGGCTCACTCACGATCTCCCCGAGGACCTGCACCCTCAGACCTGCCGTGCTGCAAATAGGACTCAGGGGAGTTCCTAAATAATACTTCTTGAACTGTTGAAATAGCTCATGAATAGTTGCAACAAGAAATAAGACATCTGAAAATATCCAGGGTCTAGAGCAGGGACCAGCCAACTTTTTCAGTGAAAGATCAGACAGTAAATCTTTTCACCTGTGTGAGCCACGTGGTCTCCGTGGCAACTACCCAATTCTGCCATTGTGGTTGGAATGCAGCCATAGACAATAAGTAAACAAATGCATACGGCTGTGTTCCAATAAAACTTTATTTATACAAATAGACACTGGGCCAGATTTGGCCCGCGGGCTGCAGTTTGCCATCCTTGGCTTGAACGCTGTGTGGATTTTTCCTGAATACAATCAATTGGAAAATAGGACAGACTGTAATGGCAAGACGGGGTTCCAGCCCCAGCTCTGCCACTGGCCAGCTGTGTTACTTTGGGTAAATTACTGGCCATCTCTGGAAGAGTTCATTTCCCTCTTCTGGAAAGTGTTGAGATGGATCTGCACCAGAGGTTGCAAACTAGCACTTCAGGGTTGCGTCTGGCCCGCAGATGTGTGTTATTTGGCCTGTGTAGTATCCAAAGCGTTTTGAATTTGTTTCCAACATTTCAGATAGGAAGATTTCATATAAAAACCCAGATTTTTGGCTACTCTTGAAATATCAGAAAATCCAACACCCCGGGGCCCACATTCTCTCAGAGAAGCCCTTTCCCAGGGCTGCGGGCAAGGTCTGGTGGCTCTCGCGGGGTGTGGACCCTGGGAACACAGCAGCATTCTGCTGGTCTGCCGCCACCATTGACATTATTTGCCCAGCACCCAAGCATGTTGCTTCATGACCCTGGCCCCTTTAGGAGACCTCTGGTGTCTTTGAGCTTAATGATCTAGTGTTTGCTAATCAGTTCAGACCATTATGTCATTACTGTGCCTTCCCAGCAGTCCTTGGTCTCCGTTTGAAATCTGTGCAGTGCAGGGAGACTGCACTTCCCTGGGACTGGCAAATTAGCACACCCCATCGCTGGCCCCTAACTTGGTTCAGGGCTGGGTGTTTGAGTTCCTCGGTGCATCAGAGTGACTCTCAGGCTTGGCGGGGATGCTGGAAAGAGGTGTACCCTTTCTTGAAGTCCAGGAGAGGTTGAATGGGAGGCTTTTGGCTGCTTTTACATTTTTCTTACTGTGAGGAAACCTACCCATAACCAGTGATTCCTGTCTTAGTCAGTTTGGGCTGCTATTACAAATTACTGTAGACTGGGTGACTTCTGAACAACGGACATTTATTTCTCACAGCTCTGGAGGCTGGAAGCCTGAGATCAGGCTGCCAGCATGATCAAGTTCAGGTGACGTCCTCTTTTGTGTTGCTGGCAGCCAACTTCTTGTCTTGGCTTCACATAATGGAAAGAAGGCTGGAGAGCTCTCTGGGGTCCCTTTTGTAAACACACCAATCCCATTCATGAGGGGTCCATTCTCATGACCTAATTACATCCCAAAGGATGTAATACCATCACATCAGGGTTGGGATTTCAACATATGAATTTGGTGCGGGGGGACACAAACAGTTAGACCATCGCAACTCTCTTGCTCCTGGGGCAGGATGATTTGAAGATGCACGCTCTGCACTGTCTCCCAGAGCTCTTCAGTGGGAAAACACAGTCCGTAGTACCTACCTACCTTCCCTTTTCTGTCTCAATTCACTACTCTTCTATTGGGGTTTCCTGCAATCACCTCTCAAATAAACCATTTACACTAGAATTCTGGTCTCAGGGTCTGCTTCTCAGGGTACTCAAACTAAGATATAAACACATTCAGAAGAGCAGAAAGACAGCATATGAGACAAAAACAATGCAATCCTTATGCATTCTGAACACCTGGATCAAACCACTCCTGAAGCCCACTTGCACTTTTCATTATAACAACAAACAAATTCCCATGGGGTTTAGACTGGCTGATATGAGTTTTGTCACATCATTTCTATTTTATAGGGATTTATCTACCTATTTATCAAAATGAATGATTTTTTTGCATTAAATTCTAGACTAATGAACAAACGCTTGCAAGCTTCAGGACAAACATCTTTTGCATATGAAAAATTCTTAGGTCACCTAACCAAAATGACCTTGAGCTTGTTCAGCTGAGATGTTATGTATCTAGAAATTTCCACAGGAGCATCTTGGTGTGCATCAGCAACCTTCACTCATATACTCTGTTATAAAAATGCACATTTTAATTCATCTTCTAATAAATATAATACCGGGCTGTTATTAATAGTTATCATGGAGTTTGCTGATTTGGAGACAGTGCTGTAGAAATTGCATGTGCAGAAACTTCTCAGTGGGCTGTGGGGTGGCCCATTTAGTGGCGTGGCATGGGAGGAGCTGCTACCCTCCTCTGGGGTTCAGAGTGGTGTGGAGAGGCCATGCAGTGAGGGGTCCCTCTCCCTCTGATTCCCCTGGTGAGGGCTCAGTGAGGGCAGAGAAGAGTGATTCCAGCTGGAGCTGTGAGGACCTTAGATCCGCCAGCCCAGCCGCCCCCTTTAAAAACTAATGATCAACTGTAGAGGCAAAGGGACCCACCCATACTCATCCCAACCGTCTGTGGCAAGAACCATAGTAAGAGGCTGATGGTGTCATGCTCTTGACCTTCCCCTGGACCGACTTCCTGTGGGAAGTGTGTCCACCTCTCTCTGGAGGCCCTCAGTTAGGGTCAAACCCAGGTTTTAGGGGGCCTGAAGCTTACAAGATTCTGGGGGTTCCTGTTTCAGAGAAAGAATACAAAATCACTTTAAAAACACGATTTTTAAAAAAAAAATCAGAAATACTTCCCAATTGCAACCTGGCTTCTCCTCCCCACTAGAATATTCTAGAACCCCTACCTGCCAACGCTCAGAGGGGCCCACCAAAAGGGAGTGAGAGGTCCTAAAGCTTAAGCCTTATTAGAATTAGGAAGTCTTCCTGTTCTCACAAGAGGGAAAATGGGGGGTACTGCGTGTTCTTCCGAGCATTGCAGCCCCACTTGGAAAACATTTACCACGCAGCTCAGCTCCAGCCAAAGATGAGTCAGAAGGGGAGTCAGCATCCCAGAGTCCCTCGACTGGTTGCCGTGGTTACCTGGAGTCTTTGATCTCATGCTCGAGAGCAGAGCTTCTTACCACGAAGCTTTCAGTTGAGGCACAAAGGATGTGAGCTCAGCGACAAAATGAATGACACAGGGCCAACGGCACACCTGTTGCAAGATCGCAGGCGTGGCACAAGTTTCTTCCTTACAGCCATGATGTCATTCTGAAGACCAGGAGCCATGTAAGGCCTCTCCATCAGAGCCTTTGCAGCCCTCATGGTCAACCCAGAATATAGCCCCCTGAGGTCTGGGAGGCCTTTCTTTGTTAACAAGCGAGTCCCTAGCACCCAGGGCAGTGCCCAGCCCGTTTTAGCTGGGCGATACTTGTTGAACACACGAACGCATTTCCTGAGCATCGACTGTGTGATGGGAGCCACGCTGAGAACTTTGCATGTAATATCTCATTGAATCCTCACAACATCCCCCCAAAATAAGGGCAGCGACTGGCCTTGTATAGAAGGGCGGAAGGCATAGCAATCGTAAAGCCTCGCTAACGTAACGTCACAGAGCTGACCAGTGGCTGTGGAAGTCCCTGAGCCTGGAACCACATTGTTTCTCAGTGTAGACGTGTGACTCCCAGAAAGGGAGATGATTTTGGATTGTAAAGGATCACAGCCTAAATAATACAGAATCTCAGTCAAGGGCGGTGACTCCTCCTTGCGAATCTCTTTCAATCCTTCTGATTCCAGGCAAGGAGGAGGGCTCAGCCCAGGGTGAGCGCCGCCTTAACAGCTCCCTCACCTGTGCACCTCTCCCTTTAAGATAGCAGAGAGAACAGAGTTCCGGCTCAGAGCCCTCAGCGGAAGCAGTGCCCGGGTAGAATCTCACGAAACGTTGCCTTGTTCCCATTGCGTTTATCTTTGAGTTACCTTCTACACGTGGCCGTCGTGCTTGTTTTCTCTTTCAGGTACTGAGATTAACGTTCCTTTTAAAGTAAACATTTCAATAACTTTAATAATGATTATAATAATGGTTTGAGTAGGATTCTTGAGTCCCGTGCACAGCAAAGATGGTGAAGGTAGTATTTACAATGATGCCTCCTGACTGGGGCTGCCTTGCCTCCTGAGGAGCCCTCAGAAACGGGAGGCTCAGAGTGGGTGGTGTGGGGACGCATTATCGCAGGCCAGTGTTAGCTGTTAGATCGAACCTTGTACAAGGAGGCCTTGTACTCTAGGATGCAGGAGAGAGAGTGGCTGCTCCAGGCAGTCAGAGGGGGCTGGAGGAAGATCGGAGGGCATCAAGAAAGACGGAGTCCATCGGAGAGTAGGGCTCTGGGGATGTAGACTGGGAAAGAGGAAACCGAGGAGTGTTAGGAGATACTCAAGAAGGTGCTGGGGGAAAGGCCACCCGGCTCAAGGCCAAAGCGGAGCTTCTCAGCCTTTCTCAGTGCATGCCCCAGCAGCCAAGCCCTCATTGGATGTGACTTTGTGTCGTGCATGTCATGAATATATTATATTGTCTCTCTCCCTAATTTTGATACACAGGCCCACCTCCACCTTTGTACTTTTTGAGAATTACTGCCTAAGAGTCACTAGCAACAAATTCCAACTCTTTCCCTAATCATAGAAACACTTTCGTGGCTAGGGATTCCCCAATCATTTAATTCCATTCCAATTACAAAAAAAAAAGAAGACTGTTTTAACAACTGTACTTAAAACCAACGACTTTACTCGTGGGTGTTATCCACTCAATTGTAACATAGCAGAAAGCACCCATGTCTTAATTCATTGTCTCTGGGCATATATTTGAACTTCGTGTCAATGTGTCATTGATTAGAAGGGATGAGCCAGTCTTTTTCTAAATTGAGGCTTGGCAAATTGCTCACATAAAACCGTGCACTACTGCAGCGAATGTAGGCAGGACTCAAGCACATCTGCTCCATGCATGTTCTTGGCATGGCCTAATTTTCAGTTGCACGGTAACAAGTAAACTGATAACATGTCACCCTGGTACTATTATATTATAGTGTGGAGTGTTTTGTTTTTTTTGCACTTATTCCAATTTAGGAGTGTTTCTTCTCTTCCTTCTAACATCTACGATAAAAATTGTGAGCCAGTTTTGTAACCTACATGAATGTCTGTCCTCTGTACTGGACACCTGAAGCTAATACAAAATGGCGTTGAATGCAAACTTTAATCAAAAAATAAAATTAACAAAGAAGACTGTAAACCAAGGTTAGATACTGTGTATCAACTTGAAAATAAAGTTGAGGCTCTTTTGAGTCTCCAGATCAGTTTAATTGAAGAGTATTCCGAAATGGCAGCATGAGTTGTGTAAAAAAAACAAACCACTCTCAACCTCTTAGCTGTGTGAATCAGAAGTTTCATGTCGCTATGCCACCAAAATGAAAATATAGAAATAATTTACACATTGAGTGCTGAGGATGACTTAAGAATGGATTATCAGCTCTGGCTGGTACGGCTCAGTGGATTGACAGTCAACCTGCAAATCAGAGGGTCGAAAGTTCGATTCCCCAGTCAGAGCACATACCTAGTTTGCGGGCCATGTCCTCAGTTGGGGGGCGCACAAGAGGCAACCACACATTGATATTTCTTTCCTTCTCTTTCTCGAACCCTTCTCCTCTGTCTAAAAATAAAAATAAATAAAAATCTTAAAAAAAAAAAAAGAAGAATGGATTGTCACCAAGAACAGAGGTAGGCAAACTTTTTTCTGTACAGGGCCGGATAGTAAATATTTTTGGTTTTATGGGACATACAGCCTCTGTCAATATTACTTAACCTCATCTTGTAGCACAAAAACAGCCACAGAGAATGTGTAAAAGAAGGAAGATGGCTGTATTCTAATAAAGTTTTATTTGTGGACCCTGAAATTTGAATTTCATGTTTTTACATATCATGAAATATTGTTCTTCCTCTGATTTTCCCCAATCATTAAAAAATGTAGAAACGATTCTTAATTCATGAGTTTATCTCACCTCGACAACCCTCAGTTTAGCATTGTTTCAACTGAATCAATTCAATTGAAACAACCTCAAGGTGGTTGGTGAACTCCCAGAGATGGAAGAGGATGTAATTTGCAAGACGTGGGGATGGAGGGTGTCAAATTCTGGCAAGTTCAGTTTCTTGACCTGGGTGGTAGTTACATGGGTATCTAACTTAATCTTTATTTGTTAAACTGTACATTTCTGTCTTATGCATTTTGTGTGTGCATATACAATATTTCACAATGAAAATGTATGAAAGTAAGTGACAGGAATTAACATATAGAAAACATTACGGTTCTCATTATGTAATTAGCAAATGTTATTAATTTGACTTTATGAAATACATTAATACCAATTTCATTAAAATGGCACTTTTGTTTATTTGATACACTGAGCTTTCATTTAAGATTTCATTAGGAAAAAGTAGTTCCACTGCTACAAATGTTTGACAACTGCTGTTTAATCAGCACTGTCCAGTAGCATTTTCTGCAATGGTGGAAATGTTCTATGTCTATGTGGCTTGTGGTTACTGTCTTGGACAACACAAGTTTAGATTTGCTTTTTCCCTTTCACATTATTTGATATTTATGCCTGTTTGTCTGGGTTCAAATCTCAATTGCACTATTAGGTAGCTGTGTGGCCTGGGGCAAATTACTTGACCTCTCTGTGCCTTAGTTTTGTCATTTGTATCATAAAATATAAATAATAATAGCACCTACCTTATAGTGTAGTTGATAGGATAAAACAAGAAAAGTTTATGTGCCTACTACCATGCCTGGCCCACACTAAGGACTCAGTGAACTTGCCATTATAAGTCTTGACAACTTCATCCTCAGAGCAATCCTATGTGGTTTATAGAATAGGAAATCAAGCCTCCCACAGCTAATAAATGGCAGAGCTGGACCAAAATCCTGGTCTATCCAAGTTCTCAAGGGTCACTTTTTGTCCCCAAAGAGAATGGCATGGCAATATAAATTAGAGAATGACCAATCGCCATTAAAACCGTTTGAGGGGTAGAATATTACATTCATGTAAAACAGGGTGGGTTTCGTACTTAATGTGAAAACAAACCCTGCCATAAATACTCACTGAGTGAGTGAAATTTAAAATAATAGTGTTAGGCAGTTGCCTGTGGCTTCAACCCTCACAAACTCGCCTGTTGGCCAGGCAAGCCTCCCTACTGGCTAAAAGTTAAGTTACAAGAAAGGAAAAAACTAAAAGCTTGACTCCAGTTACAGGCAAGCCTTTAAAAATTGACTTTGACAAGCTTGTTTTGCCTTGAACTTTTCCCATGGCTGGCTTTCACAGATAGGAATTACACTTGTCCTCAAAGGCATCCCAGCGCCTCCACACTACATATGTACAAACTGGCTGGTAATGGGTGGGGTTAAGATCGAGGGATAAACGTTTGGGGGTTTGAGATTGATGTTTATGGCTCCGTCTGTCCTTGGTGCTTTGATCTGTTACCCTGAATGGATGGTGCAGCCCGCATTGTTTGTGGGAGTGATTGCTTTTTTGTTTTATCAGATTCCTACAGGCAGAATATAAGGGTGGAGAGATTACAGGGCGGGTGTGGAATTCGGATGGGTTGGGTTGCTTGTGTTGTGGGAATTTGTCAAGTTTGAGTTTTGCCGGTGGGGGCTAGATTCTGGGTCTGGGAGGGGGGCAGGTGTGAACCATCGTGGGAGCCGGAGATTCAACTCTGCGACTCCAGCCGATCCGATCGACATTGCTCTCACGCAGCCTGGGCCCCCAGCCATGTGGTGCGTTTAGGCTGGGCATAGTTAGGCCTCTGCTGGGGGCCGGAGGACTAGGGAAGAGATGAAAAAGACAGAATATCTCTCAACAAAGCACGAAACGCCCTCCGCCCCCCAGCTGCTTCAACAATGGGCTGGCGGGGTCTCGATGGGCAACTGTCGGCCGACGCAGCCCTGAGCCGTGGGCCTTGGCATATGGTATCGCCCCAGCCGTGGCGCTGACCCTCCTGGCCCTGGCCCGCAGCGTCTGGCTTGCCTGCAACCCCACTGCACGGAAGCCTGTCATGGCAACAGCTGGGGGTCGGAGAGGGGGGCCACGCAGCCCCAGCCTTGCCTGACGGGCTGAGATGGATGGGTTGCAGGCTATGGGCGGGAGGGGCCCCTCCCTTCTCCCTGGGGTCTACACAGGAGCTGGGATCAGGCCTGGGTGAAGCAGGAATTCCTCACTGGAGGGGATGAGAGCTGGGAAAATGGGACATCGTGGGGTGGGGAGAACTCCCCAAAACTGTGGGTGTGTCCAGCCAAAGACTATCCTACCCACCCCACCCCCACTCCCTCCCGGAGCTGACTAAACTGAGAAACTGCCCATGTGATAGCAAATTTTATTGGAAATGCCTATAAGGGAGGAATAATCAAAGTGACTGGGGACCCAGGGGAACAGAAGAACCTTTACCTCCCTGACCCCTCTTGTCCTGGTGAGAAGGGGCAGGGACTGCTTGTCAGGTGCCCATCTGTCCTCTGGCACCTGCGTGGTCATCCCTGGGAGGAGCCAAAATGGCATATTTGACTTGCAAACACCTAGTGTTCCCCTCCCAGATGGCAAGTAAGGTGTGTGAGGAGTCAAGGGTGAAAGGAGGTGCAGGGCTGATGGGTCAGGGTGTCACCTGAGCCAACAGAATGGCTCCCAGGACAGGCCTGAATCTGCCCTAAAGCACCTGCCTTCCATTCCTGGTCTGTGGACCTCCAGGCTTATGACGGTCAAAAGCATTTCTGTTGGGCACAGAGCAGAGAGTAGACTGGATTCCTTTTCTTGTTCATCTGCCTGCTCGGGAATACCAAGAGCCAGTTTGGCACCTAAACCAGTACCTCAAAAGATTGTACTACTTACTAATAAGTAGAAGGAAGACTTTTTCTTGTGGCTGCTCCCAAGTTCACGCCCTGGGGCAAAGCCATGAATGGAACCACCCTAGACTTAGCAAGGGCTTTCGCACTACTGGAGGCACAAAGCATTTTTACGGAAACTCTCCTTGGCTTGGCTGTGGATCTGGGTAGAACAGCTGGCTTTTTGTTGTTTTCCACGCTCTTTTCCATTTTTGGTAGTCACACATATTTGCATAAAAGTAGGCCAACTTCAGATAAGTTGATCACCTCAAAGTTAGAAACGCAGAAAAACGAGGGCACCCAAACAGCCGTGCAGACAGGGGAGGGGGGTTAGCCGCACCGGTGCACAGCTGCAGCCGGGTCCCGAGGCATCGTTGGGCTCCCTGCGATAGGGCGCCATAAATGGGCATTAACAAATGGCTGTTTCAAACATGCGCCCTTTTGTTTGATTAGCTTACTGTAGATAACCTTTATTAAGCCTGACCTGAAATTACAGCCATGGCCGGTGCTTCTTTGATGCTCTGGCTGGTTTATTTCCTGTTTATACTATGATACACATTGCACTAGGAGATAAAGCACTTCTGAAGGATATTAAGAACTAAAAGTCCCTTGGCTATTTGCTGGCACTGTTTTGATGTTTTCTTGCTCCCTGGAAATTAGCATATCCTTTTCAAAGCCTGCCTCTGATGAGAGGAATCCTTTGCCATAATGTATTTGCTGAAAGTCATCAATGATAGTATATTGTGTAAAGAAATGACACCTAAAAGGCATGATGCTAGATTACTGATAATGAGGCAACTTGTGTAACAGTTGCTTTTGGCTTTTTTAAAACATATTTTGACACCATAAATACACTGGGCTTTTATTAATGAGGATTTCACGCTTCTGATATTTT
Organism: Mormoops blainvillei; assembly: GCA_004026545.1. NCBI lineage: Eukaryota > Metazoa > Chordata > Mammalia > Chiroptera > Mormoopidae > Mormoops > Mormoops blainvillei. The sequence goes on from PVJD01001349.1 coordinate 53,139, forward strand.
TGAAGAAACTTGCATAGAGAACAATTTTGCAAGGAAAGCACTAGTAGGGGGTAAGTTTAACATTTTTACTAAGTTATGTTCTATCAAGACATTTTATTGCCTTGGAAATAAGAAATGACTGTAAGCTTTTTGTTTCCTGAGCTTGGAGTTAATGAATCAGTGTTACATGGAGCCAATTTGGGAAAAGAATTTTGTCCACATAGCTAGCAATTTTTAAAGGAAACTAAGTAAGAAAAGAGAGAAGGAAAGAGAGAAAATTAGGAAGGAATGGAGAGAAAGAAGTAAGAGAAACAAAGCGAAAGACAAAGGAAAGTGAGAAAGATTTAAAAATAGGAAGGCAGGAAGGAGAGAAACAGAGAAAGAAGAAAGCAAAGAGAAGAAAGAAGAAGGGACAGGGTTGAGGAAAGGAGGAACCATGGGAAAAAAAGGAAGCAAAGAGAGAGAATGGAAAGAAAGATAAACAGAGGAAAGAGAGAAGGGAAGAAAGGGAAGAAAGGGCAGAAAGACAAAAGTGACAGAAAGAAGGAAGAAAGAAGGAAGGAACAGAGGGGAGGGAGGGAAAGAAAAAGAAAAGTAATAAAAAGGAAAGGAAGAAAGAAAAGATAAAAGGGAAAGGAAGACAAGAGGAAAAGAGTATTGGTACTCAAGGGAAGGGCTTGGGCAAATCTTAACTCAAGTTCAAAGGACAGTTAGGAAAAACAATTTTAATTACACCTGTCTGAATCAATGGACTTATCCTTAATTTCAGGCGAGTTATTCTTGGAGTTTAAGGTGGGGAGGAAGCTGAGCTACCATCTTCTGGGGCCCCCCCTTTCCTAGGCAGAACTGGATCCAAACTGGTGCCTGGAAGACAATTGATGAGTTTTGATTCTTTTCATTAGGATTCAATGCAAAGAAACACTTCACTGTTCTTTCACGATGACTGAACAATATTAACGAACAAAGTAGCAAGGAGCATTCTGGTCAAAGAAATTCTCCTCCGACCAGTTTTCTCACTCTAACGTGACTGTCACTGAGCATTAAGCAAGTATTTAAGATAGCCACAGCAGGGACATTTTCTTCGAAATCTGCATACTTTTAAAAACGAACTGTTTCAAGCTTTCAGCTTTCTTTCTTCTGTTTCTCCGTGCATTTAACATGTGTTGGGTTTTCAGCTTAAGGATCAAAAATCTTCTCTTAATTACAGACATATTGTCCTTGAACTGTGTGGTTTAGAATCTTTTTCTCTGGGATGTTTGGTTCCAACTTGGCTATTAGAAGAGCCAGAGGCAGAAGAGGGGGCTGAGGACAGAGTGTGGCGGACCCCAGTGGGCACCGTATTGCCAGCCACTGAACGTTTCTGGACACCCTTTTTTCCTAATCCCCTGAATGACTCTATTGTCATTTCTGCAACCACCTACAGCACTAGAGAAGTATAAATAGCTTGATAGTTCTTCCTGCTCTTAGTCTAGTTCAAACCTAGTGAAAGTACCTTCTGAGAGGATGAGGGGCCATTGAATGGTCTTAGTCCTTCTTCAAAAGGAGATTCCAGGGGACACAGGACAATGCTGGAAGCTTGCTGGGCCTGGCAGCTTGCTTCACGGGTCTTTGTGTAAGCCGCATCCTGGAGGACAGAGCTGCAGTGGGTTCTGCCCTGAGGATAATTGGTATCAGACTCAGAGAAAGGAGTTCCCAGGAGGAGTGGAGAAAAGGGTCCCAGCTGGACATTCTAATTTGAGGAAGCTGTCTTCCCTCTCCACACGCCACCTCCTCTGTCTTCTATGCACGTGACAAGCTCCAGGGGCTGTTGGGAGAATATTAATGAGTTCAGGATCCATCAAAGATGCAGGGTTTCTTGCATATGAGTACAAAGGGCACTTACCTAACTTACGGGCTTATCGAGTGGATGTGCCAATTAATGAGTAGGGATGCTTTGACAACGGAGAACACTGGAGTATGATAATTGGCTGGCTCCTTCACTTTTCAGTTTCCTCACCTGCACAATGGGGATAATGACACATGTGTCATTGGGGTGTTGGGAAGATAAAGGTTAACACTGGCCTGCTTTGTGCTTTTACACTCAAGGGCAATGACTACAACTCAAGATGAATCATGTGGTTCAGACTTTCCCTTTATGCCCCGCCTTCTTGTGTAAGTTAAAGTGAGACGACATTTTTCATTAAGAACTGACAAAGGAGGAGTGTCTTCCTGAAAATTTTTGCCTTTAAAAATATTGTTCAAATGCATGAGAATGCATGTGTTATTTTTAGCCTCTGGGAGAGAAAAGCCCCAGGAATAGGACCACCGTCCCAGAGTGCATCCCTTTAAACCCCCAAGGAGAGTGTGTTATTTAGGATTAGATTTCTCCACTGGAGACAAGAGACCCCAAATAGCAACATCATCAACAGCGGAGACGCTGACTTTCACTGGTCTCACATGACAGGTCTGGAGGTTGACTCGTATGTAGTGTTCAGTCACTCCACAAATTCCTCCAAGGCTTAGACACCTTCCAGGTAGCTGCTGTGCTATTCCTCAGGGGACTTGGGGCTCCTCAGGTCCTTTCATGAGATCTGTGAGAGCAAATGTGTGTTTCTATAATACTAAGGTGTTAGCTGCCTTTTCACTCTCTCTCTCTGAAGGGGGAGCATACCGTGCAGTGCCCTAGCTTCTGTGGTATGAGATAGTGAGGCCCTGAGGGCTCATGGAACATGTGCTTCTGTATACTTGCATTTTAAATATTTCCATTTTAATTTCTGATACTATAAATATCAATAAATATAACCCACATAAGTAAAATCTTCTTGGTAATCTTCAAGAATGTTTAAGAGTATAAAGGAGGTCCTGAGACCAACAAGTTCAAGGACGACTGCCTATGGTATGGCCCGTGTCCTCATGGACCAAATGTGTTGCTCTAGTCCCACCATCGTGTCTGCATTCCAGTTGGCAGAAAGGAGGAAAGGGGAAGGATAAGAGTATACTCCCTTCTGTTGAGAATGTCCACAGCATTAGCAAAACCATGTTCTGTACTTCATTAACGAGTGCTTGGATAACTGCAAGGGAGGATGGTCAATGTAGTCTTTAGGTCACACGCCCAGTTTAAAAAGGAGGTGGAAAGAGGACCCTCTTCTTCACAATGTAGGCAAGAAGGGCTATTTGCAGCTTCTGCCACAGGTGAAAAGAGCACGAACAATACCTTGTCCTTGAGATGGAGACAGACCATCTGCAGAGCACAGATGGCTTTCCTTCCACACCAGGCAGATGGCCCTGAGGACGCTTGTGTATCTGAGTCCTAAACCCCACATATTTGGCTGCACATGTTGCCCTCATTTTCACTAACCCCCAAACTTGGCTTGACCTGCGCGTTGGCCTTGACAGCTGAGCTCAAGGGACCTTTGTGATTTATTACAGATCTCTGGGTGTCTCCAGCTAAGTTCGGGCTGAAAAGTAGTGGTTATTTTCCAAAAGGGGATCACAGCAGAGCTTAGTGAGAAAGAACTGGAAGTCAAAGTCCTTTTGTGTGGTAAGAAATCTAGAAGAAGATGAAAAAAACCACAGCTATTTAACTAGCACCTGGGCTGGGTAACAAGTGAGAACAGTGTTAATAAGGCCAAGACTGAGGGGTTGTCTTGGCCAGGATGGAACAAATGGTTTTGCTCTGACCAAATCTTTAACCTTGATCTTCCCACCTTGCATGTAGTTATTGTTAATCACAAGACAAACTGGATAGAGTAGCATGAGTGATTCAATTAAACCTGCTCCCATATTGGAAGATCACCTTCCAGTCTCTGCTCTGTTGATGGTGGGTCGAAGGATGATCTTTATCTTGACTATTCCAGCTAAATGGAAAGTCTGTTCCAGAAGTCACAGGGGGCTACAGGGATGCTTTCACATAACATTCTCTTTCCCTAACTGATCCCATTCAAAGCCTTTAAGTCCATTGGCCTGAAAAGAGAACCCAATGTGCCCATTTGTTTTTGTCTTTTTGCTAAGATTAATTCTGGAGACTCTCAGGAAAAGTGGCTAAAGTGGATACAGCTCTTTGCATTATTTATCATGCTTCCTGGCACATTATAGGCATCCAAAGAGTATTTGTGGCTGTGAATGGATGTTTTTTTTATTTTGCAATCCCACCATTTTCCTGCTCTTTTTACCAGAAATGACTTTCCTTCCCGGAAGCTGGACTGATCTCCACTGGGAGGGCCCAGGGCAAGGTGTGCTTGACCACACATTCAGATAACACAGCTTTCTTTCCGTCAACCTATCTGAGCCTTGACAGGCCCTCTGCAGTGATACCGAGCCAGTTCTTGGCAAGCCTAGAGCCTTAGCATCAATAAAACTTGAGTGCGTGGGTTGTGTTGAGCTTGACGTTAAAGAAGCAAAACCATAAATGCTTTTAGAAAAATCCAGGCCCAAAGTCAAACTTGCCAAACGGCAGGTACAGGCGGCCAGAAACAAAAAAAGGGAAGACAAAAGCAAGTGGTTTCCTTTCAGCTTTCGGGAGGAATGATAATTATAAAACCTCCTCCTCCCTCCCAACAACATCTAAACAGTGCTGGCCATGTCATCAGGCAGCAGATGCTTCACCCTACAAACCAGCCCCCGACTGGAGTCTTCTCACCTGTTTCAAAAGTTCCCTTTCAACCTGGACAATTCATTCAATTTCATCTTTCTTCCTCGGCTTTTATCCACGTCTCTGTCAGTGCTCTCGGGAGAAGAGAGGAAAGTCAATGACTGACCTGCTTACGAGCCAGAGGAAAGAACCGGTTTCTCCCACCTCCCCTCAGCTGCCTCTACCACTTGACTCTCCGAACCACGCCAGAACTTCACAGCACGGAGGGCACTTGGAGATCCCCTGGGTCTTGATTGCTTCAGACCAGGTACAATGTGGAAAATGAGGCCACGTCAATTTTCTGGATGGCTGAAACCTTTGCAGCCTGACTGGTAAATGAATCCTAGAGTTGCTTGCGGGGCCTGAGTAAAGTAACGTGACATTTGTGTTATCTTTAAAGCAAGTGACCCCTCTTAGAAATAGTATCCTATAGTGATAAGGATGTAGGCTCTAAATTCAAGGGGCCTGGGTTCAATTTCAAGCACTGTCATTCCCTAACTATGTGACTTCGGACAAGTAATTTATCTTCATGAAGACTCAGTGTCCTCATCTGTGAAAGGGGATAATAATAGTCCTTGCTTTGCAAGTTTACTGTCATAGGTGAAGTACTTATCACAGAACCTGGCCTGATAGGGGCTCCATCCCTACAATTGCAGACCCAGGAGGGTTAGGCAACTTAGATTTGGCTTGGTGTGGGAGGGGATGTATATAGACCTGGTGACCCTCCTCTTCCTAATTCTATTTACTGAGATGTCTGATTGGGAGGTCATAAGTCTTCCTCTCACCTTTTTCTTTTTATATTCACCTTTGAAAGTTAAAAAATAAAAAAGGCAGCTAGACTTTTCTAAAGAGAAATCCTTACAAGCCCTTCAGTTGAGGTGGATGAGACTGTCTGCTCATAGACCGTTCCATGCATCCCCTCCCCCATTCTCACAACTCCCCTCCCCTCAGTGTACCCACAGTCAATGACCTCTCTCCCCACACCCAAGTTCTGCTTCATGACTTCCATTAAGTCATGCCATTGTTCTTAGATGACAGGACTCCCTTCCATAGGGAGTTTCTGAGTGCTCGTTCCTCCAGGCAGCCTGCCTAGGTTGATCCCTGCTTTCCTTTATCTATAGTTGGAACTCCCTTTTCCACCTGTGTGCTTTACGTGTCTTGGTTCTTTGTTTATATTTTACTCCCTAGAGTTGTTGTCTGTGTGTCTCAGATCATGAACTCCTGGAGGGCAGCGCCTTGGCTCTGTAATTTTCTAGGTTAACCTTTGATGACGGTGATAAGACGGCGTGGCCTAAAGGGATGCTTTGATTTTGATGAGTGAAAATGAAAAGCCCTCAGAGGGTCAGCAGGGGTTTCCGCGGCCTGTGCTCACCTCCAGTTGGGGTACCTCTGCTCTGAGCTGCCACCCCTTCTGCTCTTCCTTCTCATTTCTTCCAAGTCACACACCTTGGAACTGTGGCTCCATCAACCCGCCTGGCCCTCTCACTTCTTTATGTGCACCCATTTCCTAGAGCAAGCACCTGTCTCAGATCCAGGTTCATTATCATTAATCACCATGTTCACCAGCTGGGCCACATAAAGAATCACTCTATCCCTGCATCTTGGCCTCTGAAGTTCGGCACTCTGTTATTCACTCACCTGGGCCGAGAGCTTGAGTGTCTCACTAGGGAATGTGGATTTAAAGGGGCACCAGCCAAGCAGGGGACATCCCAGCGAATGTGATTTCACCCTATCTCTGCCCCTTTTCTTAGGACAGAGATGGGGTGGTAGCTCCCATGCTTGCTCACAAGACTTCACTCTTGCCTTGGCCTTAGAGAGGGAGTGGCCTGCTTCCTGCCCCTTGATCTTGGGTTTGGCCACATCACTCGCTTTGGCCAGTGAAATGTTAGTGGATGTCACATAAGCTGGTCTTGCCCTTTTGTGTCTCTGTTCTTTTTTTTTTTCCAAAGACTTTATTTACTTTATTTTTAGACAGAGGGGAAGGGAGGGAGAAATAGAGGGAGAGAAACATCAACGTGTGATTGCCTCTCACACGTTCCCTACTGGGAACCTGGCCCGCAACCCAGGCATGTGCCCTGACTGGGAATCGAACCGGTGACCCTTTGGTTTGCAGACCGGTGCTCAATCCACTGAGCCACACCAGCCAGGGCCTGTGTCTCTGCTCTTGACATGAGAAAAGTATCTATCCTCTGTCTAGTTACTGACTCTCAGCACGGGCCCCAGGATGGACACACATTGAGGAGACCTGAGCCCGGCTAGACCACAGCTCGAAGCAGAGCAGTCCTAGCCTGGTCCACCCTAGATCAGCCACACCCCAGCTGCCTCCAAGATGGGTGAATAGGATAACTAATTCTTAGTTAAAGCCATTGAGTTTGGGGTGGTTTATTAGGTAACGTTACTGTGGCAATATTAACGGAGGCAGATGCAGATAGGTTTCCTCTTGTGTATCAACTCTATTCAATTGGTAGAGAGTGAGGGGAGTGCTCCACTGGCCAGAGAAGGGTCGCAAGGTTAGTGTGGGCTCAGTGGGAAATAATTCTGGGATTGATTAGTGATGCCTGTCATGGGAAGAGCAAGGGCACAAATGCAATGTAGCTACTATCTTGGGTCTGAAGCCCCTCATGGCTTACCTTGGGGCCTTCCAGTGTCAGGGCAGACTATATGGGAATACGTCCTACTGGAAAGTGTGCAGGTCAACATGGAGGCCACATACTATGGTATGTTCACATTTATGTCTCAGGCTATCATCAGGGTGCAAAGGCACCAGTAGCACATACAACTTCTTAGAAAAAGGCACCTCTTCTGGGCAGATGCAGTCTCAGTTGGGATGCCACCTTGGTGAGCAGTTAGTGGGGAGGAAAATGGTGTCTCTTTCTCCTGGTAGCTATTCTCTACCCTGGGATACACGGCTTAGAAGAAGCCATGGCCTGGCTTTCAGCCCGGACTTGCTCCCTCAGCTGAGCTCTTTGGTAAAGCACACAAACTGGTCCGCTGTGTATGGCAGGCTTACCGGCACAAGTTGGGATGGAAATCAAAAGAGGAAATAAGATAAAAAGAAAGAAAAGTCTGCCCTTCTCTGATGTCAGTCCTGCCCAACTACTTTGCTTTGGAGTTTTGAATGCGTCATCTTAGCACAATTTGACCTTGTGTTTCAGACCCAAAGTGCTTGTGTTTTCTGGGTAGTTGGAAGAATGGTTTAATTGAAGTGGATAAGCCTACTACTGGACAGACATGTTCCATTCCAAAAGAGGAAACTTCTATTCCACTGAATCTCCAGCCTGGACATGTTGGAAAGTGCTAAGCTGAGAACCAACTCCCTAAAATCTTTTGCCCACTCCTGCTTGTCAGGTACCTTGGAAAAACAAACATTGTAGTGCAAAAGGATCCTCTTCTGGAAGGTAACTGAAAACCCAAGCAAAGGCTGACCCTGGGAATTAGATTGCTTGAGTTTGAAGAGCCAAATAAAAAGAAGTCACATCTGGTTCCATTTTTCTTGTGAAATTATCTCACAATGACCAAGTAGGTCCTTTCCTGAGTATATAAATACAGAAGACACACACATGGTTGTTATCAAACAGTATTGTGCAAAATTAAATTGGCTACTTTATGGTGAAATGGAGAAGAATGGCAGGCATTTCAAACACATGAGTTTCTTTTCGTGGGGTCTGGAAGCAATCACTCATGAAGACAGCTACTTTATCTCCTAGAGTGTGGACCATTCTAGAAGGGACAGCAGGTTGGGTTAAAACAAGGAACATGGTCAAACCTGCAACAAACCTGAGGTTCACAGAGTCCTGATTGCCTGATTATTTGGGGGGAGGTAGTCTGAGTTAGTGACAGAAATCACTTCCACCCCGTGTCCCAAGCTGGTCTTTTGGACAAGGTCTCTAATGTGCTGACCATATGTGAACTTGGGGCCAAAGGGAATGCACTTCCTGGGGTTTTTCAATTATCTTTTGGTCTCAGAGTCTTGCTGCGTTGTTGCTACCTGGCTCCCATCCCCTCACTGTTCCAGGGAATTTACAATAGATGAGACGCAGAAATCAAGGAAAGACCCCCAAGCCCTCGCTGTGGCGAGCCTTGAAACTGCTCCACCTGAGCCAGAGGAGGACATGTTAAAGGGTGCAGGGACAGGGGAGGGGGGAATGATATTCCAGGCCAGGAATTTCATTGAGACTATCATTGTCCAGTGGCCACTCCAAAAGAACACAAATCTTTCCCCAGATGATGTTTCCCACAGGACCTGTGTGAGCAAAAGGCTGGTGGTGGGAGGTAGAGGAAAGAGTGAGACAATGAGCTGTGAAGCAATAAAAGGTTATGGGGTTGGGAGAGGGAGAGGGCCCATGAAATCGTTCCCCTACCACCCTGCCTTGGAATTCCCGATGTTCTCGTTTTTATAGGCTGCGTCGAAGGGTAAGAAGCTTGCACTTAACTGAGATCCATGAATGGGATAGAAGTGAGCCAAAAAAAGGAAGAGCATTGTGAATTGTCCCCAGGATGATAGCTGGGTCTTCGTCCAGAATTTCCTCCTCTTTAACCTTCCGGTGTCCAAACTCACTGTCTTGTTGAGATCCTGCTGGATCCCACACCACCCACCCCAATTCTCACACACTCAGAACAGACCCCATCTCTTGCTAATTGTCTCCTGGAGCACAGCTCAGGGAGAGGACAGCTGAGAATTGCCAGCAGTCTCTTAGAAGATATGCGATCAGCGTTCGATTTCAGTTCTTGGAAAGGTGTTGTGGTACACACATTCTTTGTAACATTCAAAGAAGGTGGCATTATCAAGGAAAAGAGCTGGAAAGGAGGGTCTTTATTTCTGTTCCTGCCCACAGGGTTCAGATGACCAACGAGGGTCCACCCTTGAAATAGAAGGCAAATAAACAGACGTGTGTCACAGTAGGTCTGGGGAAATTATAGTGTGGCCCACTCTGTTGTAATTGGGAGGTGGAAGGCATGGAAAAATTGGATTTGTTATCCTTTAGACTTCTCTGAAAAAGTCCTGGTGGGGCATTTGAAAGAAGAAATCTGTTTTATGGGATGGAGTTTTCCATTTTCAATGGCAACTGGTAGGTGTGGTAATGGGACCAACATGGGTTTCTTTAGGTAAAGTGATGTGAACTTGAAACCTAATAGTGCCACTCTCCTAATAGTCTGGCTTGGCGTAGTTTGAAAGTCAGTGGCGGAAGAACCTGTAGAAAGCTGCGCAGTCAGCTCACATGCATCTATGGCTTTTGATCCCTGGCGGACCATGGACAAGCATCCCTCAGCCTAGAAGCCTAGGCTTTGTGTGTCACTCACCAACTGCCCCTTCTAAAGGGCCAAGAGCATAAGGCTAGGACTGGCCCTGCTTGTGATCATTAAGTGCACTCAACTCCTGCATCTTATTTTAGGGGTGGTCTTGAGATTCCTTGCATTTGCTTTTTCCCCTTTGAAAGAGCTGGAAATGACAATGCAGCTGACGCTTTCCTGAGTCTGAATTAACTCTAAAATATTTGCTATCTTTCAAGAGCTGGAAGCCTCCTCAGCCCCGAATGCACTATGCAGAGCTGCAGATCAGAGCCCAGAGCAACAGGTTGGAGCCCATCGGTTCTAAACCAAGGAAAGGGAACAAGCAGAAAAGGATGGAGAACAGACATAGGGTCTCACAAGAGGGCCTGCGCTGGGCTGGGCTCGGAGGCATGGCGCGTCCAGTTACCTGCCCAGCACCTGGCCCTGATGTTGGCCAGACCGACGCCCTCCCCAGCCTGCGTGGTGGTTGCTGTCCCCGCCCTTCCTTGCCTAACGCTTTCCTCCACGAGGCGAGTCCACAGTGGGCTCCCCTCACTGCCCCAGCCCAAGGAAAGCAGGAAGCAGGGCCTGACGAGCTTCCAAATTGCCCTGAGAACTTGAAGCTCCTCCAACAGTGAGAGGAAATAAGAGTTTGGAAGACTTCAGTAAGAAAATGACCAGGTATTTCCACCTCCTTTCGTCAGCCTCTTCTTTGCCTGAATTAGTGAACACAAACTTGGGGGAACTGCAGGTGTCTGAGAAGAACTTTGATTTTTCTAAACATTTACAATTCTCTTTTATGAATGCTGTCAGAAAATGGGCAAGGAAATCGAAAATGTAAATCTTTAAGCAAATGTGTGTGTCGGGGAGACGCCAGACTCTCTGCAGAGGATCAGATCATCATGAAAGACACCCAGAGAGGAAAAAGGAAAAAGAGAATTTCCAAACAGCAGGGGCCCCTCACACTGGAAAAGGAAGCCTCTGCCAGAAGGGGCGGGGCTTGCCCTGAGAGCCAATGGGATGCCTGGTCTTGCCAGGGCAAAGGTGAAGGACGTTCCAGAAGACAGGACAGGGGTCCTTTTTCTCCAGGCCTCATTGCCTGTGAGAAAGCCAGTTATCGTGGTAGGGAGAATTGTATCTGTTTCTCCCGTCTCCAGCCTTGGAACTGGCCTCCCTGGGCATATGCTATTTCCTTTAAGGGCAGTGTTATAATGAACTGAAGCTTTTCTGCAACCTCTTAGGAAGACAGACTCAGGGAAAACTATGACATTGATCAAATTTGCCTCTGTCTCTTTTTACTTCTCTGCTTCTCCTGTCTTCTTCCCTTTAACTACAACACCTCATACAGGTACAAGCAACAAATGGAACATGTAATGAATATCAATGGAATATAAAATGCCAGGAATAAATTTAATAAGGATTGTGTAGAAATATATGAAAAAGTGCGTACCCTCTACTGAAGAACACAAGGCACATCCTTTGTTCTTGGATAAGCAGGTACAAGATAAAGAGGTCCTTTCTCACTAAATTATTCTGAAAATTTAATCCAACTCTAAAACCTTAACAAGAGGTAGTTGATAAAAATAATTTTGAATTCATTAGAAAGAATATAAAAGTAAGAATAACCAGGAAACCCTTAAAAGGAAGGAAAACAAGGGGGAGCCAACCCTCCCGGAAAATGAAGCGTATTCTAAAATTAGTGATTTACACCCTGCCATACTAGGAAAAGAAAAGACAGATTAGTGCAACAGGTTAGAGATTCCAGGAAGATACGCATATAAATCTCAGAAGTCAGTATATGATAAAGGGTATTTTCAAATGAGTGAGGGGAAAAAAAGAATTTATTGAATGCTATTAGGACAACTACCCAGCCTGTTGAAAAACAAGAACATCACCCCATGACCCCAAATAAATTCCAAATGCTTTAAATGTAAAAATAAAACATGAAAATACTAGAAGAAAGCATGGGTGAATACTTGTATAATCTTTGGATGGAAACTTCTAGGCATGGCACAAATGCTATAAACAATAAGAAAAAAAGATTGGAACATGTGACGACATAAAAATTAAAAACTTCTGCATGTCAAACACCATAAACAAAGTAAAAAATAAAATACAAATAGGAAAAATACTTAGGACACAATGTCAGAGGATTAATATCCCTAATAAAGAAAACTTCTTACTAATAAGAAGTCAAACAACCCAATGAAACTATACATGTGTATCAAGCTCCTGGCTGATAGTTTCAAACACGGATTGTCAATCTAAACAATATTTGGGCATATTTACACTAAAAAAGTATTCATTATTTATCTAAAATTGGAATTCAGTTGGGCATTCTGTATTTTTTATCTGCTAAAGCTGGTAGCCCTCTTCCAGACACCCGATCCAGCTTTGGCCGTGCAGGAACTCAGTGAGGCAGAGAGAGAGGTTAGTTAACCTCCCTTAACGGCACTGTCCTCTGTTGCCAAGTACAGCGGGAGGAGGAACTGGATAAGGTATGTATGGAACCTAGTGCAGGACTGCCATCTAAGGAGTATTCGATACACATGGTTTTCTTTCCCTTTCATTCACATGGGGCTCCTTTTACAGAGGAGAAAGCTGAGATTCCGACAGGGGAAGTAACTGGCCCACGTTTACCCAGCTACTAGGACAGACAGGCCCTTGTGCTCCAGACCAAACTACCTTGCCCTCTGCTCTCCCTTACCCCCGCCCATGGCCTTCCTTGGGTCCTCCCAAGTCCTGATGTGGCTTTCTTAATTTTTGTTCTTGGGTCCTATTGAACCTGATGCTCTTTTCTCTATCCCAGGGGTCCAACCTTTGCCTTCCTCCCAGGTTATCAATCGGGCAACTTAATTTATGCCGGAAGAGTAGTTCTCCATCTTGGTTACTTATTAGAATCATTTGGGGAGGTATTAAAAATCTGACTGCTCAGGCCACAGCAGACCAATTAAATCAGAACTCTGGGGACAGAACCTAGGCATCAGTGTTTTTTAAAGCTTCCTAGGAGATTTCACTCGGCAGCCAGGATTGGCAATCACAGCGCTGGGGTACCCGTGCCCAGTCTCGACATCGTAAAATGTTTGCCTATGAGCCAATCTAGTCCAACTCTCTCTTTTATGATGAGATGAGAAAACTGAGGCCCAGAGAGATCTAATGACTTGGCTTGGGTGACCCAGCTGACCAGACAGGCAAGATAGAGGTTAGCACCCAGGCTTTCTCATTCTTAGTGTTGTGGCATGTTCAGACCATTTTGGTTCTTCACCAAATACAGACAACCTTTGTTTTCTCAAGCACCTACAGCCACAGAAAAAATCTAGACCTTGGGCTTCGGTAACAGAGGCGCTGCTGACTACAGCCTGCAGCCCCACCCCCGACACATTGTTCCATGAATTGAATTCCATCCCCATTTGTCGTTCCCCCCATTTCCTCTCTTCTCAGTTCTCAGCTTAATTCATGCTCATCGTTTGGACAGCCCTTGCCGCGTGTCCCTGCTCCTGAGGCCAGCTCCTTCCTCTCTCGCACACCAGCTCTTCCACTCAGTGGGCCAAAACTCCTATTTCCTGACTCAGCGTCCTCTTCGGACTGAAAGTCCTCCGTCAAAACGTGTATGCTCAGGATGATACTAGGTAAGAAGAATTCAGCTGGGAAGTTAATTTGCCTTGCGGATTAATCATTGTTCATTGGTTAGCCTTAGAATAATAAAATATTTCTGTTTCAGCTGCACTAGCTGTTTTCCTGCTCAAAAAACCTGTTTGGGTTCTGTCTGGGGCCTTTGTGGTTGGCGTCTCACAATCTGTGGTCCATGAACCACCAACAGGTCATGGAATTCAAGAGGTCCATGGACATGGCTGGGGAAAAACATGCTTTTATTTCCCTTAACAACACTATATGTATCTATTTTGACTAAATAATAAAATATATTTTTCTTTTCACAAACCTCTAATGGGACTTTGGCACATCCTTTGGATATAAATGTAGGCAACAAACCGTAATAGTATTAGTGGTATCTGTCCCTTTGTTACCTACAAAGTGAGTAGATAGTTTTGTATCATGTTATAGTCATTGCAAATATCTTTCAGAGTGATTTATGTTCATCACTATTCTAAAATTATGGTAAGTATTAAACCTGTCACTAGAGATTTTTAATGTAATACTAATAAGCACACAGAGTACTACATCTCTAAGTGTTTCGATAACTGTTTTTCCACTGTCATTGGTTTCCTTTGTAATCCTATGTATTTCCCTTTCTGTGCTTAAAAATATTTAAACCCTCCAAAAGCATAACTCTGAGAAGGACTCCATGGCACAAAAGCAGTTCAGAGTCCCTGTGTCAGCATCACTGGGTGACCTGTGCACACAGGGATGGTCCTTCTGAGCCTCGTAAGTTGCATCCATGCCACGGCATGTCTGGTCCCAGCCCGGGTCATCGGCTGAGTTAGGTCAGGGCTGGTGGAGAGTTGGGCTCTTCCAACAAGTTCACCCTAGGAGACTTGTCATCTTTGGGGCAGCTCCACCTGTCTGAGAGTCCAGTTTCCTTCCACAGCCTTCATGGGGAATTACGCATTCAAGAAGTACGACCGGCAAGCATGAGTCACAGCTCTTTTGGAAGGTGGGGAACAGAAATCTCTTCACACCAGCTCAGAGAAAGTCTTCAGGGTACTGACCTAGAGTTCTCATGAAAGCAGGGCACAGCACAGCCACCTGAGAGTAGGAAGCTACCCAGGACCAAGGTGCCCCCTTTCCGCATCTACCAGGAGCCTCCTGCTCTCTGCTTCTTTCTGCACCTCTGGCCCATTCTCTCTTTTCTGATCTCCTTTGTTTTCTCTTGAGACCTGCTCTCCCATAACTTCACCTCGGGCTCCTTCTAGTGCTCTCTTGAGCCCTGGTACTCCTTGGTCTGGCAGCCCCGCTTCTCACAGCTCACTGGCTGTGAGGTTTCTAGGGGCGCACACACATCTCTGATTCTCCTCTTCTCCTGGGCTCTGGGGAAAGATCATGCATCCCTACCCCACCGCGGTCAGGTAGGGCACATGACTGTTCTGGCCAATTGGCTGCGAGAGAAAGGGAGCAGGTGTCACTTCCCAGTCAAAGCACTTAAAAGCCATGTGAGCCCCTCCTGGTGTTTCCTCTCCAACCCGGTGAACCCTGAAGCCTCGCATGGAAGATGACAGTGAACCTCTGTCAACCCAGAGCCTAAGGGATGATTCTGTGGAGCAGAGAATTCTCTGCCCCACCCTACCCCTGAAAACCCACACCGACCTGTTATGCCAGGAATGAGCCATGAGCAAGAAATAAACTTTGTTTTCATTCACTAAGACGTTAGTTTATTTATTACTGCAGGATGTCCTATCCTTTCCTGACTAATAGGCTGTTTCCTATTTAATTCTCGGAGAAGCACCTGGGTGGCCTGGCTGGGGTCAGTCATCCACCTCTGGTCCAGTAGGATATAGCTGGGATAGAGATGAGTCATGATTGCAATGTCACTTCAGAGAGGACAGTTTGCAGGGGGACATATGACTATTAGGAGAGGAGGTGCCCACAGGCTTTAGTGAGAAATACAATCATAATTCTGGAAGGGGATTATCTGCCTATGGGTAAAAGTAGCCTGGGATGGCTCTGATGGGTAAACCAGTTATAGAACCTATATTCGGGGTTTCTCAACAGTGGACCTATTCACACTTAGAGTGAATAATCCTCTGCTGATGGAGCCTGTTCTGTGCTTTGTATAATAGGATGTTTAACAGTATCCCTGGCCTCCAACCAATAGATGTAAGTACCACACTGTCCCTCCCACTTCCACCCTCCTCCCCAAGTCATGGCAATAAAAACTGTCTCCATTGTCAACTTTCCCTGGGGAACAAAATTGCCCCCAGTTGAGAATTACTACAGGATAATTTCTGGGACAGTCAAACCAAAGACATTCTGCTGCGTGGCTTCCATGTATACTGCTAGTCTTAAGATCACTTGCCGCATTTCTGGGTCTGAAACGAAGGCCATGTTTACAATGAATTGGTTACCAGCTTGGCAGTGAGCGCCATCAACTCTTGGTCTTTACTATTTTTTTTTCTCTTTTGTTCTGTAACTTTTTTTAAAAAGCCCTATCTAGAGAAATACATGACCTTTGCTATCATTCAGTTTTCCTAACACCCATTCTGAGCTACCTATTGTCAGTAGGATCCATGTGGATTTCCACGCCTCTCTGCCACTCCACTGGGACCTCTGCAGGGGACCACGAACAGGTAGGAAATTCAGTACCTGTGCTGGAAGAATACCACCCTCATTCTACATGCTCTCTCTTTCTCAAAATCCATTTTTTCTTTAGATAAATACAAGCAACCAAATTTAGTGTCTTCATGAGCCCTCTTGCCGTTGAGCCTCATCAGAACAACATGTGCCCCATGTCTTTGTCGCTGCTTTAAGTAGAGGGGCTCCTCTCTGCTCTGTCTCAAGTGGGAGAGAAGTAGCCCCTTGCCATGAGTAAACATAGCCGGCAACATATAAGAACAGTTGCCTAGCAAATAAGACCCTCGGAGGGCCTCTGGTGTGTGACCAGTTCAAAGCAGCCACTTGCTGACCAGTAATTAGCTTGGTTCAGGTCTGTGCAGCAGACCCAGTGAACTACAAAGGAAACTTTGGGGGAGAACTTCTTTCTTCAAGGAGATGTGAGGAACCTGTTCTAAGAGGTACTGCTCGAGTCTGTCCTGTGATCTTGCACAGTGGAGCTGAAAAGTGGATTAAAGCAGGAAATAACAGGCTAAGCGTGTGCTCGCACGCACTCACACATTCGGGCACAGCTTTGCTCATTTAGTTTCTGTAGTAAAAGGCCTGGTGACCTCTGTGATTTCCTCCCCCTCGAATTCAGAAGTGATGAATAGGATGCATTCTGACTTTAAATGCAATGGCGAGCTTTGAAAGGATGAAAAATTAGCAACATATGGGCTGAGGAACCCAAAGAGACCTGAAAGGGAAGGAAATGCCTAAAAGAAGTTTCAGATGTTATGGTGATCCTAGAGCCAGTGTTTGGATGGATAGGTGGCTTCTTATGCTTATGAAAGGGGGTCAGGACCTCTGTGCCCACTCCAGCTTGACTCCCTGCCCCGAGCCTCTACTTTTTCTTCTTTTCTCCAGGCTTTGCCAAACAGGAAAGAACATTCTGCTTGGAAATGGTCTCCACAGAGTCTTTTGGCCATTCCAATGGAGATCAAGGAGACCCTTTTTTCAAGCACGCTTCTTCTTTTCTTTGACGTGTAATACCACTAGTCCTTGACTGTGTCCTCAAGTTTTCCCCAAAAGGGAAGAAATGCAAGCAAAGCACCTGCTCTGCTTGGAGGAAAGGGCGGGTGCTCTTGATCTGTCGTGTTAGTCTGAACTCTGTCAGTTGCAAGGGCTACAGCCCAACTTCGGCGAGCCCAGGCAGGAACAGTGTTTCACATAACAAAGCATAGGAATGGTGGATCTCGGTCCAGGGCCAGCTGGACCCAGAAATTTAAGCCCTATGGGAATCCCTTCACTCTCACTGTTGGCCTCTTGCTCCTGTTCCCTTTCCTACATCGACCTCATTTCTACCTCCTGCACGTGGGCTTCCTCCGCAGGGCAGGAACACATACCCCAGTGGCCTGGAGTCTTTGTGCACCAATATAATAGTCCCAGAGGAAAAGAGAAGTATATCTCTTGCCTACTCAGTAATACAAAAATCTAGGGAAGGACTCTGATTGGGCAGGCTTGGATCATGAGTCACTCCTGTAACGATCACTGTAGCCAAGGAGATGACGCTCATTGATCGGCCAGCTCTGGATGACAGGCCCTCCTATGGGCCACAAGAAGCACAGAGGAGGAAGCTGGGGGAGCAGTCTCTGCAGGAAGGGAGGACATGTGACCAGGGTAAAGGAAAAAGGGATGCCCTGCAGACCTAAACAACAGCACCCATTAAATCGGCTGCCAGTTCCCCAGTATATGATTTCCTAGGATAGCCATAACAGATTGCCACAAACCAGGTGGTATAAAATGGCGGAAATTTATTCTCACAGTTCTGGAGGACAAAAGGTGTTGGCAGAGCCACACTTCCTTCAGAGGTCCCAGGGGACCTTCCTTTTCTTGCCTTGTCCAGCTTTCGGTGACTGCCAGCGTTCCTTGGCTTGTGGCTGCTCACTTCAGTCTCTGCCTCCGTCTCCACATGGCCTGCTTTTCTTGTCTGTGTCTACTCCTCTTCTTATAAGGACTCGTCGCTAGATTTAGACCTGACCGGGGTAATCCAGGATGACCTCAAATCAAGGTCCTTAACTTAATTACGTCCGCAAAGACCCTTTTTCCAAATAAGGTGACGCTGACAGTTTCCAGGGATTAGGACTTGGGCATATGTTTTTGGAGGGCCACCACTGAACCCAGTACACCCAGTGCGAGCTGCCCTCTCAAGTGTCAGAGAAGCATTTGGGCTGACTTTGCCACCAACACTCCGTGAACTTCCCCGGCAGATACCGCAGTCCCATTTGCAAACTTGCCACGTTCCCAGATGGGTTTCTGTGAGGCCAGCACATTGGGCAGGATGCAGACTGGGACCTGAGACAGCTTTGTTTCACGTAAACATTCCATGGTGCCTCTTTTCTTACCCTTTTTATTTTCTCACTGTCCCCGTTCAGACACACTCCTGGCTCTCTTTACTAGCTGTGTGACTTTGGGCAAACAACTAAAACTCTCCGAGCCTCAATTCTCTCACCTATAAAATAGGGATAATAATACTCCCTTCCCATATGGTGGCTCTGAGACTCAGATAAGTAGGTGTAAAGTATAGAAAACACTTACCATGGCACCCTGCACAAAGTAAGCACTCTCTATTTTCTAGGGTTTTTAAAATCCTGTAGTTTTGCTAGTTACTTCTTTGTTTTTCCTTAAGCTGTTTTTCTGCTTTGTGTTGTTCTTGATTTAGTACAGAGACTTACACACTCTAGGATGTGCCCAAACCACCTGGAGGAGACTTAAAGATGCACGAAGTTGGGCCCCATGCTGGGAAATGTGACTCCCTGACCTCAGGTAGGTCCTGTTCCTCTGATTTTGACAAGTGTTCGGGTGGTTCCATTACAACCAGACTTTGAGGCCCCTGGTAATGAAGGAGACACTAGGTGAGGGGGTTCTAATCCCATGATCTGTTAATTTACTGTACAGTTGTGGGCAAGTGACTTGACCTCAGTTTTTTCATCTTTAAAATGGGCACAATAATGCCTTCCAGCCAGGGTCAAATGAGAGCATGCTTACAGTATCTAAAATATCTAACAAAAAGAAGGGTCATGATGATAAGACCCGATTATTTCTGATGCATTTACTGCTTTGGAAACTTACACATGTCTTACCTGGCTTAACCTTTTCAAATGATTTGTAGGTTGGAGGCTAGGTTCCACCATACAGATGAGCAAACTGAGACTCATGGGATGATTAGGAGGCTCAAACGAGTTGATATTGATAAAGAACATCGTAAGCAGTTTCTGCCTTTATTCTAACTCTTGTCTCGTTGGGCCCGTGGCAGCCACCCCCGTGTAAACGTGGGGTTTTTGTTCAGGAGTGACACCGCTCAGGTCTTCTGTTCCTCCTTTTCTCTCGCAGAAAATAAGACACGTCAGCTTCTTGCTGATGCAAAGGACTTCCTGTCTCCACTTTATGATTTAGTTCAAGGACCAAAGTGTCCTGAAGTACAGGACTCAAAACCCATAAAGCAAGCCTAGTTGACAAAACTCTGTCCAGGTGGCCAGAGGGTTTCGCCTTCTTCTCTGTCAGCCATCCAGGGGAAGGGAAGCCAACCAGACCGCCGGGAAACTGAGGCACAGAGCAGGCAGCCGCAGGGCGGGGCGAGCTCAGGGAGGAAAGAGCAGCCGGCCCAGCCGGAGGTGGGGGCGGGGAGACAAAGCTGTTTTCTCAGGAGAAGAGAATCCAGCTCCCAGCTCCCGTGGCCACCGCTGGTCTGCTCCGAGCCTTCGCTCCCCCCGCCCCGTTTCCCCTGCCCCTGCCTGAGTGGTTGTTGCTGAGGTCCTCAGGGCCCCGCCCTGCCAGCTCCCATGTCTTGGCATAGCTCTCGGCCCCTGTGCCCCTCAGCCGGGCGTTAGCTTTCCACGTGGAGCGTGGGCCAGGCTGCCTGGCAGCCAGGCTCCCCGTTGACGTCCTCCCTTGTCCCAGCTCCGAGCCCCTACCCAGCCCGCATGTGAGCGTGTGTGAGTGTGACGTATCAGTTGGTTTATGAAGAAAGTAGCTAACGCTTTTAAAAACAGCTTTCTTGAGATACTCATATACCATACCGTCCGTTCATTGAAAGTGTATAATTCATGATGTTCAGTTTATTCACAGTTGTGCAAACATTGCTGCAGTTAATTCGAGACCATCTTTATCACCCCCAAAAGAGACATTGTGCCCTTGAGCTGTCATCTCCCTGAACCCCAGCCTCTGGGCTACTCTCCGTCTCTGTAGATTTCCCTACTCTGAACATTTCATATGAATGGACTGCGTATCACATGCCCTTTGTGCTTGGCTTCTGTCACCGAGCTTCATGGTTTCAAGGCTCATCCATGTAGTAGCATGTATCAGAACTTTATTCTTTTTATGGCTGAATAATACCCATTGTATGGATACACCACATTTGGTTACCCAATCACCCGCTGATAGACATTTAGGGTGTTTCCGCCTTTTGACTCTTATGAGTGATGGTGCTATAAACATTCATGTACAAACTTTTGTGTGGACATATGTTTTCAATTCTCTAAGGTATAGGTAACCTCTACCTTTCAAAAGTTTGCATTATGCCACCTGGCTTTTATGAAAGACCTACATCAGTACCTGTTTTCAGCTAACCGAAAGAAATCCAGAGAGTATTGTCACTTTTACAAAAATAGACAAAAAGTAAAAATAGCATTTAGTGTTTATCTTGCAGTCAGTTGTTATAGAGGCAGTGGGCACCCCAAGCCGAGAGGGTGGCCCCCCCAAGCTCCTTCCCCAGGAACTGCACTCCGCTTCTCAGCAGCAAGCGCCGTGGCTTTGAACTGTGTCTGTGAGCATCTGGGCTTTATCTCAATTTGTTTGTGCTCCCATTAGCAAGATGTATCCCGAGGTAACAGGGAAGCCTAAGAGAGCTTGTAAGAGTGTTATGCTTAGCGTAAAATTGGATGTAATTAAGCATTTCGATTGTGGTGAATGAAATAAAGACACTGTGCATGCTTTGAATTTTGGGTCTGAGAACACTTGAAAATTTTTCCATATAAATCAATGGTCATTGTTTATTCACTCCACAATATTTCAGCTTACGAAAGTTTTCACAGAAAGGCTCTACTTCAAAATAAATTAACACACAAAACAGAAACAGACTCACAGATACAGAGAACCGACTGACAGCTGTCAGAGAGGAGGAGGCTGGGGGGCTGAATAAAAAGAGGTGAAGGGACTAAACAAAGAAAAAAACCCTCATAGACAGACAACAGTATGATGAGGGTAAAAGGGGGGATAAATTGTGATGGAAGGAAGCTTGATTTGGGTAGTGAACGTACAATACAACATACAGACGATGTGCTATAGAATTGTACAACTGAAACCTACATAATTTTATTAACTAATGTCACCCTACTAAATTCAATACAAAGGCTTTAGTTCAGGTAGCGGGGGAACCTGTATATGACTAGGAGTAGAATTGCTGGGTCATATGGTAGCTCTGTGTGTGTTAGAGACTTGAACATCAGAGCTTGGGCCCGGCCCTGGAGGTTAAAACCCTCTGTTGCACCTGAACTGTCCTGAGACACGTTTATTTTTAGTCCGTGGATAGTTTCTACCTGGCAAGGAGAAGGAGGGTGGGGGACGGGTGAGCCAGAAAACAACTCTGAAGTGCTTGTTCAGACTTCAAAATAGAGCAAGAGGTGCCTAGACCAGTCTGTATTTTCTGATCAGTTAGCTGAGTTGAAGGATAATGGGACTTGGCTTTTCCCATATGACCCTGTCTCTTGTGGGAACAAGAGGCTCTTTAAGGAAGCGATGGAGGGGTCCGAAGCTGGGGAGCCTGCCCAAGACTCTGGGGTAATACTGGAGCCGCCCTCTGTGGAGGCAGGACTTCTGTCCGGGACCCTCTCGGCACCCGATAGCCCGCTAGGTCCTTATGGAAAACAGTAGAATTAGCTCACTTCTGAGGGTTATTTTGTCTCTAAATTTCTGGTTCTTTTTTCTTTTTTTTTTTTAGCATAAAATGGCAATGTAGGCATCATAGCACACTTCGAAGTTGAAGAAAAGTTGAGAGAAAAATAATTAGGCTTTGCCTCACCAACCAAAGATAGCCCTTGTTAATAGCTAAGGTGCTTTCGTTTGATATATATTTTTTAATGCCTAGATTTTTGTCCTTGTGTTTTGTGGTTGTTTTCTCTCTATAGGGAAGTAGACATTGCTGTGTATGGGGTGGCTCCCGATTTTCCCTTGGGAAGAACTTCGAGGCATCGTTCTGGGGGAAGGGAAGTCTGGAGGATCAGTTTTGAAGCTGTGTTTGCAAAACAAGCATGTGTGTTTACTCAGCAGGATAATAACTTCAGTAGCTTTGGGGAAGAGCCGCTGGGGACTGGGGGGATGTCAGTTTCACAGCCACCATCAAAGGAGGTCAGGAAGTCCCAGGCCCATATTTCCATGAAGCTATAACCTCCAGGCCAAAAGCTGGAAGCTCCCCTCTCCCCGTCTCCCAGCTCAGCATACTGCTGTCCCGGCTGAGCCGTGCCCGCATCCCCAGCCCTCCCAGTTTAAGGGGACCCCCAGCTCTGGCTCTGGAACCACACCGAGCTGCTTATTCCTTGCTCTGGCTTCTTCACACCTTAACTCAGCCAGGGCAAAGGAGCTGCCCAAGCAGCCCTGGTGGCTACTTGATGTGACCCAGTACTACAAACGAGAAAAGGAAGGGCCCACAGAAAGAACTCAGGGACACTTTTTTTTTCTTTTTTTTTAGTTTTGTTTTAAAAAGGGGTCTTTTCAAGTTCTTCCTAATGCAGAAGCTCCAGCCACACAGCCAAGGCTGAGCAGGCAGGATACGGATAACTGTCCCCATAATGCACAATACACAAGGTCCACCTGACATCCTAGATGACAGGCAGTGTTGTCCAAGAACTGTGTGGTAGTCAGACCCAGGTGACAGCATTCTACTTATTCAACTCCAATTTGTGGTGATGTCACAGAACCAATACTTTTTTTTTTCTTGTTTCATTGGCTCTTCCTGGCTGAATCTATGACCAGGACCAATGATGAGGGTGTTTCCTGAGGTCCTGTGTCCTCGGAGTTTGGGATTCTCGCCCTTTTTCGTGCTTCATTTTTACGTCGCTCTTCCCTTTCCACACTGACCCTGTATGCATGATGGCTCTCTTCCTGCAGCCTGCCCTCCTCAGAGGGTGCCAGGAGCTACCACGGCCTCGTAGAAAGGCCCAAGGGCCTGGAGACTGAGGTGGCCCTCCCTGGTCACCTTGGAAGGAAGGAAAGGGAACAGAGAAGCTGGGGAGACAGGGCTTTGATCCTCAGTACAGGGATTGGAGCCAAGGGAAGTTCTAGCATGAGACCGGCTCAGGGACCAGCCCAACCGACGCATCCAGCCTTGCCCACCCCTCGCTAAATAAGCGTGAGAAGCCCCTTCTCTCCCTGGATCACACTTTCCTTGTGAAGGGATGGGCCATGGATGTACCTGACGTCCTTTCCAGCTCTAACAGCCTATGGTGTAAATCACGACTGGAATAGGACCAAAAACCTGTGTTTCTGAAACAGTATGAAGAGAAAGCCTTAGGGTAAGAGTCAAAAGTTTTAAGTCCCCTCTAAGCCAGTGACTCGCAATGACCTTAGAGAAATTTGCACCTCAGTTAATTTATCCATAAAGAAAACATAAAAATATTTATCTATGTACTTCTCAGGTTAGTGGCGAAACACCAATGAAAGGGCCTGTGGGAAATGTAAAGAAAAGGATATCAGGTTCTTCAGGGGTGGTGAGAGCCCTGGCAGGGGTGGGGGGAAGAGCGGGGGGCAGGGATCCCTTAGAGGCTCAAGGGGTACGCGCCTGCCTAGCTGGCCTGACAGGCCCCTCCCCCATGAGAGAGGAGCGAGTGCATTGGTGTTCACAGGGGGCTGTGAGACTCAGGCAGGGCAGAGGGGGCGTGGTCACCTTCAAACTCCAGGGCAGGCGTCTAAGTAGTCAGGGTGTTCAGCACAGGTAGCGGGCCGACTGGAACACATTACTGTCTCCAGGCCCATTCAGGGAAAGGGGTGTAAGAAACAAACTGGCATGGGTATTCTAGAGCTGTGACACTTAGGAGTATATTAAGAAATAAAAGGAGAAAACTTGGTCATACATCAGGCTGCTCTAGAAGAGCTACAACACTTAAGAAACAATGTGGCTAAGGCCACAAGCTGGGAGCACAGGTGGCCACCAGGGCCATCTGGTCTACCAAGGAGGACACCTGACCAGCTGGGCACCAGGCCAAGGGAGGGGAGGGATTGGGACCCTGGGGTTCCCATGACTCTGTTGGTGCATGCTCAGCTTCACAGACGGTCATTGTTCTCAACACCCCTTTGTTGTCCTTTCCCAGGCGCCAGGCGGGTGGAAACTAGGGAGGCACGAGTTACCCAGAGATAAAGTCTTTTTATGAGCTTCCTGATTTAGCTGAGAGAGGAACTCGGCCAACTGGCACGAACGATGGGCAGTCTCTCTACCTGGCTCCTTCTGGGGGAGTGAAGAGCTTCTTGGTTCTGATGGGCGGGTGCTAACATCCTCTGCAGAGGCTTGTGCTAGGACACCCAGAGGTCCAACCAAGAGGACATCAGCAAGTAAGAGAGGAAAGTTTTTGTTCATCCTTCTGTGGTCAGCCCCAACATTTCAGCAAGCAAGTACTCAGAAAAGTAAGCCCTGCCCTCACTTTTGGTGGTATACAGACGAGCAGATCACATCTCAAGATTCTTCTGGAAATTTCTCCTGACTCCTCCAGGGAAAAGAAAGGTGAAGAGGATTAAAAGAAAATCCAAGAAAACATCCACATATTGTCTAAATTCCAAACGCACAGGAGAAGCTTGGAGGTGAGCCCTTGAATCATCATTAGTCAGGCCCAAGGGACTTTAAGTGAGGCCATTTGAAATGGCCATTCTGGGAAATTTAGAGAGAGAGAGAGAGAGAGAGAGAGAGAGAGATCTGCGTGACATTAAAGTGTTGGATATCTGAATATTATCCTAATGGAGGGAGCCTTCAAAGGATGCTACTCTGATGAACTCAAACATTAAGAGAACAGAACTTGCATCCCAGTGGCAGAGGCCAGCAACAAACAAACACACATGCAGATCCGAAAAACAAGAGATGCTCCTAAGTGCAGAGAATTAAAACAGAGTCATATGTTGGGGACTGACTGGGTAGTCACTCCCAATGTCTCTGAGGAGGTTGCTTTTAAGGTGAATAATAGAATCTCTTCTTTCTTTGCCAGCTTTATAGTATCTAATAGGACTTCATGTTGAGAGTTGCCCTGATGCCAGGCATGTTGCTTCTCTCTCTTACACAGTCACACCCCGACATCCACACCTTAACAGTCAAAGGGGCAGGTTCAGGCCATCCACCATCTGAGTTGCCTATTGCTCCCTCCCACCTCCTTCCTGGTATCAGAACTAAACCCCTTGTCCCACCTGAGGAGTCTGTGAGCACCATGTTGGCTCTGTAAAGTGCGGGATGTAGATTCAAGATCTGGAAGGTGCAAGAGACCAATCTGAACTTCTGGCAGCCCTAGGCCATCTTCCGGATGTTGTTTTTAATGCACTCCTGGTGTGAATTGCCTTTGTCTTCTTTGGTTTCTCCAGAGGGCTATAGAAGAAAATATGCCAATTGTGTGAGCATTCTGGTTAGCAAACTCTTGGTACCTACTAACCATATATCTATCATCGGGTCATTCCAGGATCCTGGATAACCCTCACATCTTTTCACTTCCACCCCCAACACACTAACTCTCTGTCTCATTGAGCTGGAGGATACAACCTCTCTCTAGAAATAAGGGCTTTCTCTCTTTCTCCCCCCTCACTTCCTCCCTCCTTCTCTCTTCTCTTCCTCTTTGTCTCCTTCCTCCCTTCTCTTCAGAAGTTACACCGCTTACTTATGTATCCCTCGCCAGTGTATTCTTTGTTTTTGCCTGTTTCTGTACTTTATATTAACAAAACCACACACATACCATCTTGTATGACTTGTGTTTCTTTGTTCATCATATTTTATATTTTTGAGATGTATTCCTGTTCATCCCCACAGCTGCAGCTCAGCCATTTTCTCTATTCAGTGGCATTTCTTTATATAATAATGCCACCCTTCATTTGTCTCTTCTGCTGCTAGTGGGCATGTAGGCAGTTTTTCATTTTTTACTATTGTGACTAAGGCTATAATGAACATTCCTATCCCTGTCTCCTAGACATGGGAATGACTCTAGGACATAGATGGAGGAGTGAAATTGCTGGTACAGGGTGTTCCGAGCAGATTCAATATTATTCAATAGGCCTGTGCTCTTTTCCATAGGAGAGTTTATTTGAAGGAAGCTCTTTGTAGCTGGAGAAGGCGAACACAGGTCAAGGTGTACTCAAAAGTGTCTTTTGTAATCATGACAAAGGAATTTATCAGTTTTTTAAAGGTAATCCCACAAGTGTAATAAATAGGAAATGAAAAGTAAATCATCTGCATAATAGAATGCTCTTGGGCATACATCGAAGGAGCCCCCTCTACAGGATGCATTTATTACGACCCAGTCCTTCTTCAATCACAGGCGGGACAAAGTGCATCACAGTTTATTCTACTTATTTACCCTGCGATGCACTTCAGGGCAATGTGTCAGAGACACTGTCAAAAGAAGAAGGGGATGGTCTACAGTCCAGGAAGAAGGGGAACGCGGACTTGCATTGGGGCTGCCGATAGCACTGAGTGAGACTTGATCGGGGGCCCAGTTTTCTGATCGAGCGGCTCCGTGCTGGATGGGCACCCTAGCTCCCCAGCCAGTGTGAATTTCCTTGAGGGACTGTCATTCCCTGAAAGCTTCATCTCCCCTAAGCAAACTGACAAAAGTCCCACTTGGAACCCACCAGGCTGAGACCCAGCCACAGGCCATGCCGAGCCTCAAGCATGACTCCATCCGCTGGCCCACCTCCCTCCTCTTCCCCCACTTACCTGCAGTGCAGCCCAGCTCACCAATTTCATCGTTTTCATTCATAATGATAAAAACTAAATCTACTATGATGAATTTTATTTTCTTGTTTTTGCTCATAGAGTGGAAACAGAAATATGCAGATTCATATATACTCAGAAAAGAAAATTGACACCACTGTTTATCCCAAATGGTGTCCATACACAATATAGACCAAAGTGAATGTCAATGAGAGTGATTCTGGAGATTCCAATCTGCCATGTGTACCCACCTGGGTGACTGTGTGGCAGCCTTCCTTCTCCCACGTCAGCAAAGTGTACATGTGGAAGGATAACTTTGGTCCATGCTTCCATTTTCCGATTGATTTGCATAATGCTCAGGAATTTATGAAAGATTCCCATCAGCATTGTTGTATTAGATTTTCACAATCCAGTGGGTGAGGAAGAAAGGATTATTTTCAAGTATGTGGGATGAAGAAATTGAGGCCCAGAGAGGTTGACAGACTTGCCCAGAGTCACACAACTGAGCCATGCCTTTTTTCCTTTCCAGCACCACACGGGCTGGGTCACCCATCATTGGTGTAGATGTGCTCACCTTAGGAGGCCATGTGGGGTTATGGTGGAGCTCCTCCCTGTCCAAGGGTCCCTACCTGCTTAAAGTCGCTAGGGTGGAGCTGGCACCCTACACAGCACAATGCCACCTGCCTCATGGAGGCTCTGGTCCCAACAATGTCCTCCAAGGGGCTCAGTCCTACGCCTAGAGAAACCATTAGCATTGCAGCGGCAATAATGGCATTGTCGGAAAAACAAATTCTAGCTTCCCACTTTGCTCTGATTTTCAGGTCTCTGCTCTGTTGCTAAAGGTAAATATCCTGAGGGGGGGGAAAAAACAGCATCAATGTGCAGCTGTCTTCAGGGATAGGTGTACCTTCAAGATAAGGTGAGTTGCCCCAGTCATTTTATGATACTAATTGTTGGGAACAGGATTTTCATCCTCAAACACATCACCGTGACCCTCCCAGCCTCCTTCTGCACTGATTAAAATGAAACGTTTGCTTATGAAACTCCCCAGACCTGTCACATTTATAGTCATCCCCCCTCCAACCAGAAAACCTAATTTCCAGCCGGTGTGCCCTGCCCCAGCAGGCTTATTAGACAAAAACCTCCAAACACCCCTACAAAGAACCTGTTCCTGCTGCACAAGCTCCATTTCATTTTCTTTCATTTTGTTTTATTTTATTCTTTACCCAACCAACAATTTTTTTTTATTTTTTCCTACCCTCCCCCCGAACACCTTCAGTTGTACACAAAGTAATTCTAAACTGTAAGCTACTCCTGACTTAACTACTTATTAAAAACACTAATATGCTTGGCTGCTTTGATGTCTGCCGAACAACAAAGGGAGAGAGTTACTCTGGGCCACTGTAATCCTTGATTTGTCACTAAGTTATGACACCCAGCAGAGCCGTGTGACAGTGCAAATCAATCATCCATGTGCTCGGCGGGGCCCTCCCTGCCTCCCGCCTTCCCTGCCTCCCGCCGAGCCTCTGCAGTTTAATTAGCTTTTTTTCACACTGCCATAATGTATGTCTGCAGCTTCAGCAAGAAAAAGAGATGGAGGAGATTCACTGGAAAGTGGGGGCCTTAAAAAAAGTTCATATCATGGGAAAAAAAAAGTCTGCAAAAAGAAACATCAGAGACCTTTGTAGTTTTTGCTGCAGAGACATGACGCCTGAGATGCACAGGCCTGGGGTGCTCCGTATTGTTAAATGTAAACTTGAAAAGCAGCTCCCCGCACTCCTTTGCGGAGACGATATCTGATGGTGTTTACAGGGCTTTTTCTTCTTTAGGGATGGCCCCTGTCTTCTGAATTTCTCGTCCAAAGCCCATACCCCACCTCACTGACCATATGCAGAAAGTCCATGAGCCCCATCCACCCCCAAGATTCATAAGGTAAGACCTCAATTGTGGCCAAGTTTTGGAAAACGTGGCATGAATTCTTTCAGCAGAGTGTGGTCCCTGAGCAAAAAGCTTGTTTCTCTGTTCATTTTGCAGTGATAAATAATGCCAGGCAAAGAATAAAGCCGGGACTGAAGCCAGAGAAGGTTGGGAGTAATTGACGAGGGACGGCAGGGGTGAGAGCAATTCAGGCTGTGGTGGCAGACACAGAGTGACGCTTTTGTCCTGGCCCAGGAGGGAGGTAGACAGATGAGACCAAGGCACGTCTGACCATATTGGGGGTGTTCAGGAGGCTGGCTGGTTCCTCTGGAAAACCTACCAGTGGAGGGGGCGGAAGACAACCAGATGACTTTTCCTGGCTGGATTTAAGATAGGTTGGGGGTGGGAGAGTCTCCACCCAGAATTCTCTTTCCTTGCCCCATGGGGTGAGATAGGACAGGCTGTGGAGTGAGGTGCAGAAGGGTCACCGTGTCGCCACTCAGCGTCTTCTATTCATCTTCTGTTAATGGCTGTGTTACCTGCGAGGAGGACAGCCACGTATCTGAGGAGGCCGGAGCCCATCTAAGGGGCTATCCTGAGAGCCTCTGCCTCCCATTTTGGGTGGGCTTTAGCAATAGCCTGGCCTCTTTCGTTCCCGACGCTCACACCTTTGGTACACTTTGCAATGTCCAGCTGTGTGGACCAGGCCCTGGGGGGCTGTGAAGGTGTGGGCCCAGCCTGCAAGATGATCTGCCCCACATCGGAAGGTCACAGGGTTGCTCTCGAAAGAAAGGCGCTTAGCAAGGTCTGAAAAGGCAACAACGAATCTTAAATGCAGATTGCTAAGGGAAAGAGATCAATGTGAAAAAGCTGTTTACTGTATGATGCCAACGATGTGACATTCTGGAAAAGGCACAACTCTAGGGGCAGTAAACAGATCGGGCGTTGCCAGAGCTTAGAGGGGAGAGAGGGATGACTAGGTCGACCCCAGAGGATTTTGAAGGCAGTAAAACTCTGCTATATGACACTGTCTCAATGGTGGACTCGTGTCTTTATACATTTGTCCAAACCCGTAGAGTGTCCGCCATGGAGAATGAACCCAGATGTAAACTAGGGACATTAGTTAATAATAGTGTATTAATATTGGCTTATCAATTGCAACAAATATACCCCACTAATGCAGGATGTTAATAATAGGGGGAATTTTGCAGGGGTTAATTTGGGAATTCTTTGTAGTTTCCATCTACTTTTTTCTAAACCTAAAACTGCTCTAGGGAATAAAGTCTATTCATTTAAAATATTAAAACACAACAGAGACAAAAGCCACAGAAGCAGGAAGGAGAGGAGAGGTGAGCAAAAGGGGGCTCCCCTCTTCCCTTCGGTTTTTATTTTGTAGTTCATTGCCAGAGGGCATTTGCTCAAACCTGTGGTTACCTGCCCAGCTTTCCTTCCGCAACAGACTTCCTCCTGACCTTGCTTTGAGCATCTAGTACTGGCCACCTCCCTGTAAATGACACTCAAAACCCAATCTAAGCCTCATTTCCATAAAATAAGTGCTTGGTTTTATGTCATAGATGAATGTAACAATATATTTTTTTAGAAGCTGCTTATTTTCCATCAACCTTATTTGCCTTGTGTTAAGAGTTTGTGGAAGGATGACTTAAGACCACCCAGGGGTTGTTCCTACCCTCTCAGTGGCCTGAGCCGTGGGGGCTGCAGACCAGTCTTCAGAGGCGGGCCGAACGCTCCAGTCTGCAGTAGGACACTGCTAAACAAGCTTGGAGGGCACCTGGAGTGGCTGATTCCAACATTTTATATATATCCAGTAAGTCAAACTTGCTCTTTGTTTTGTCCAAATCCATTATATCCTTATGATTACTTACCTGTTTTATTGTAAACTTCAGAGATATATTAAAAATCTCCCTCAATGACTACAGGCTTACCTGTTTTTTCTTGTAGTTCTGAAAATTTTTGCTTTATGTATTTTGAAGTTCTCTTGCCTGTTGTTTGAAAATTTAGAATTATTTATGATTTGTTTATGAACTGAAGCTGGTATTTTAAACATTTTTGTCACCCTGACTGGTGTGGCTCAGTGGGTTGAGCATCGTACTGCAAACTGAAAGGTCACCAGTTCAGTTCCCATCTGGGCACATGCCTGGGTTGCAGGCCAGGTCCCCAGTTGGGGGTGTGCAAGAGGCAACCAGCTGACGTTAGGGGCACACGAGAAGCGACTGATTGATAACAGAGGGCGCGAGAGTCAACCAACCAGTGTTTCCCTCACACATCGATGTTTTCCTCTCTTTCTCTCTTTCTCTCTTTCCTCTCTTTCTCCTTCCCCTCCCCTCTCTAAAAATAAATAAATAAAATCTTTTAAAAAATAAACTTTTTGTCTCTGGTAATGGTCTTTTTCTCTGAAAATCTAGTTTGTTTTAGTATAATTAGATAAGCTTTCTTTTGTTTTGTCTTTGCACGGTTTTCTTCTTCCAAAGAGAATTTTCATTTGCTTCTCCCAGGTGCCCGGAACAGGAGTTACATGGTGTCACCTTAATCCAATTTCCATTGAAAGCCATTTTGTTTCTTTCTCTCCCATCTACCTATCAAACTCCTGTTACCTTTCAAGATTACAGTCAACTTTAACGATCTCCCCAGAAAGACAGAAGCCCTGCCTCCCCCATGTTATCCCCTCCCCCAGTGCACATCTCTCTCACCGCACTCACTGCGCTCGATTTTAATGATCAGGTCGCGTGTCTGTCCTCCCCGGTGGGGTGAGCAGTCTTTGCAAGCAGATCCCTTGCCCTCTTGACTTCTTTCTATTTCCAGCAGCCAGCACGTAGTAGGTGTTCAAGAAAGCATGCATTCAAGGCTGAATGAAGACAAAGAATTATCACCATTTTAAAGAAAAGGAAAAAAAGCTCAGAGAGTTGGGGCAGCTCGTTCAAGGTCGCACCGGGTCAGCCAGGCTCCAAGCCAGGTCTCCTGATGCCCAAGGCCGGCGCTGCTTACACTATGCACAATCAGCAGCGCCCCTTGCAGAAGGCCAACCCCTGGGGGCTCGTGGGGAGCCAGCGCCTCTACCGACCCCCACAGCTCTCTGCCCAGAGCTCCGCACCGCTGGCACCCACCCCGGGCAGCCCTCCAGGGCCCCTGTCCCCCACCCTCCTCTCTCCAAGGAGGCTGACTCATACGGATCCCAGCAAGGCTCCTGGACGCTGCTCCTGTTGGGGGCTGGCCATCACCCTGCCCTCCGATCACCACCACAGAGGTCGTGGATGCAGAACACACCCCGCATCTCCAGAGCGGAGAACTGAGTTCGGCCAAGAACTCTGCGAACGAATACCCAACGTGCCAGAGGTGTTGCCCTCAGAGAAAAGGGTTTGCGGCGTGAAATGGTCTATTCTGCTCAGGACGTTTTTCTGGAAAAGCCTCTGGCCCTGAAAGAGAGCCACTTAGGCAGTCAGAAAGCAGGCTTTTGTGGATTTTTTTTTTTTGGCTTTTCTTGTCTTTTTTAACCTTCTGCTTCTGACTCTGCCAGTCTGTGTGTCTCTCGCACCCCGAGAGCTTTCTTTTCAACACTGGTCATTCGTAGAGTCGGCTTTGCCCTCTCTGCTTGCGACCGGTGTGGAGCGGAGCCGCCTCCTACTAATGAAGGGCCCTCCAGGCCCCACTGCCCTCGTTTCTGATACCTGGGGAGAGGATATGCAGGCAAGGGCCAGTCAGATCAGAAAGGCCCCACGAAACAGACATCACAGCCAAGCTCAAAGAGTACAGCAAGTGGAACACAGAACAAAAACATTTACAGAAGTGCTCCGGTGTGAGGGGGGGAAGTACTGTAACTCTAACAAGGTCAATGGCGAGGGGGAAAAAAAAATTTTTTTGAAAGGAATTGCTGAGGGGAAAAAAAGAGAGAAACCTCAAAAAGGGGCCGAGGACTCGGAATCAGGCCCGCTGGTTGGCTGCTGGAACATTTTCCTTGATATCTTCCCATGAAGCGCTATTTCTGCAAGACTTCAGTGCGTTGGAAAAGTTTATGCAACTGGTTAGGAGGAGGGTTAGAAGTTGTGAGTCACCGTCATCAGCTCTGTGTGTGTTTGCTTTCAACACGGGCCTCCTGTGGGACCACATCAATGGAGTCTTTTTGGTCCGTTGGCATGTGCTGGGGCGGGGTAGAGCGGGGGCACCCGGCCAACCTATTTCAAGGGAGTGCGAGGCGCTGGGCCTCCATGGCTACCGAGAATAAAACAAAGGGACTGACATCGCCTGGTGCTCTGGAGGACTTCGGCGGCACTAATGCTAAGTTCTGTGACTCTGGACAAGTCCCTGAGGCACCCTGAGCCTCAGTTTCTTTATCTGTAAAATGGGTATAGTGTTGTACCGTCTCCTTTACAGGAGTATTCCTAGGGTTATGATGCCCAGCCTGCGAGCCAAAGGGGATCCATGTGTCGCTGTTACTCTTTTAAAAAAAAAAAATTATTTATCTTTGATAACAGGAATGTCAAACCTTCTGAAACTCTGGACTTCTGAGCTAATGGAATGGGCTCTTCTAAGCCTGTTTCCCAGATTTTTAATGGGACCGGCAGCCTTAGGTCTTAGGTGTGCCGCTAAATGCTACTTTCTCATCTTGTGGGTTATCCCACAAGATCTTTCAGTCCAACTTCCTCTTGTGACCCACTGAATTTTAGGGAATATAAAAGGGAAGGACGGTCATGAGTTACTGACCACCTACTATGCACCGGCCTTCCCGTGCCAGCACCCTCCCCGGCTCTTTCTCCCTTCCCTCATATGCTTTGTCATTCAGGGTATTTGTTTCCTTCAAACATACCTCACACTTACCTAATGTACCTATTTATTGTGTACTGTCGGTTGTCCTCGGCTCCCTCCCCAACCAGAATGTAAGTCCATGAGGGCAGGGTATTTTTTCACACACGGTTTTTTAATTTTAGAATCATTGTAGATTCACAGCCAAGTTGCAGAGAGAGTACAGAGTCTCTGATTTCTTACATTACTTCCTGCATTTGTCACAACCAAGGAGGCAACAATGGCACGGTGCCGTTAACAAAGCTGCAGACTTTATTAGATGTCACTCATTTTTCCCAAATATCTTTTTTCTGTTCCAAAGTCGCATTCAGGATCCCATCTTGCTTTTAGTCATCATGTGTTTCTAGCCTCCCCTGGGCTGTGATAGTTTCTCAGACTACCCTTGTATTTGATAAGCCTGACAGTTGGGAGGAGTATTGATCACGTGTCCTGTAGAATGCTGCTCAGTATGGGTTTATCTGATGTCTTTCTCCTGGGGTGATGGTGTTTGGAAGGAAGACCATAGAGGTAAAGGGCCATTCTCACTATCATGTCAAGGGACATACTACCAGTATGACCCATCACCGATGATATCGACCTTGATCCCCCGGCCGAGGTAGTATTCGCCAGTTTGTCACCGTAAAGTTACACTTTTCCCTGCACCTGTGGCTGGGGAGCAAGTCACTCAGTACGACAGTTGTGGGCCGAATGAGTCCCTCCACCCCAAATGTATATGTTGAAACACCCCCAATACCTCAGAATATAGCCATATTTGGACATAAGATCTTTCAAGAGAGAATTCAGTTAAATGAGGCCTTTAGGATGGACCCCAGTCCCATAGGGCTGGTGTCCTTACAAGAAGAGGAAATGTGGACATGACATGCATGTGCACAATGAAAAGACCATGTGAGGACACCGGGCAAAGGCAGCCATCTGAAGCCCAGGTGGCAGGTCTCAGAAGAAACCAACCCTGCTGACACCTTGATCTTGGACTTCCAACCTCCAGGACTGTAATAAAAGAAATTTCTTTTGCTTAAGCTACCCAGTCTGTAGCACTTTGTTAGGGCATCCTGGGAAAATTTATAACAACCTCTACTCTCTTAATGTAGAGCACCTATATAAAATACTTGGGATTAATAGTTTTTATATCAGTTTGGACTAATGGATATGTATTTTATACCTTACATTATACTCTAATACTGTAATTTATCATGTTACTCAAATTGTTCTAGCTTTGACCATTGCGAGTTCTTTCAGGTCAGCTCCCATCATTCTGTTTTTTGAGCTCTTCTTCACTTTCTGGCTTTACAAACTGCTCCAGGCTCATCTTGTACACTACATGCCCAATTCCTAGAATTAGCCATTTCTCCAAGGAGACCCAGCTCCTTTGACTGGAGAATGGTATTAGAACCATTCTGTTAGAACCATTAGAATCTGGGTGATAGCATGTTCATTGACACTGAGGTGTCAGAGCTTTCAGGCTCCATGAAAGCAAGATTCTTGTCTATTCTGTTCACTGATGAATCTCAAGCACTGGGATACCTGTCACATAGCAGGTATCACATACCTGTCACATTAATTTGTCGAACAAATTAGTAAATGGATAATCTTCTCTATAAAATTGGCATAATAATAATTATTATTATCATTAATCGTTATCGTTGTCATCTTATAAGTGAAGTAACAGGATCAGGGAGCCTAAGAAACTTGCTAAAATTGCACAGGTAGAAATGGCAGAACAAGGATTCAAACCTTGTCAGACTCAAAAGCCACTGAGTTTTTATTATCTACAAGTTCGAATTATCTGCCCGACTGTTCTCTTTGATTAGTATGGTAATCGGAAGATCTTTGAAAAAACAATTTAACTCTTCATCTTTTTGTAGTGAGGCAGCCTAGCAGGATGAAAAGGGTTCGGAGGACAGGATCAAACAGACCTGGACTAAACCTGGGCTCCATCCTTCGGTAGCCGTGTGACCTTGG
This sequence comes from Mormoops blainvillei, assembly GCA_004026545.1. Classification (NCBI taxonomy): domain Eukaryota; kingdom Metazoa; phylum Chordata; class Mammalia; order Chiroptera; family Mormoopidae; genus Mormoops; species Mormoops blainvillei. The sequence goes on from PVJD01001349.1 coordinate 88,844, forward strand.
GCAAGTTGACATCCCCTCCATGCCTCAGTTTCCTTACCTGTAATATGTAGATAATAACAGTGCCTGCCTCACAAAATTGTTGTGAACATGAAAAACTTCAGGTATCTGTGACCTAAAAACTCTGCCTTTCCCCATTCAATGCGCTTGCCACCCACCACACACCTCATCTAGGAGGTAAGCACTGTGACTCTCCTAGTGCTAAAGAAAGCTTTTTTTTCTTCACTATTAGATGCAAAGAAAGAGGATACGCTTTGATACAGGGACAAAATATTCAGGACAGCCGTGCTTGGTCTGCCTAACTACAAAGGTTATAAGCCTCTGTGGCAGTGCATCCCAATCCGTTAGCGGCTGACAGCTATAGGTGATGGAATTATGTCAACATCTGCATATCTGCAGGAGCTCCAGGTACTGTGAATAAGCTGAATAAATGCTATGTCTTCTACATATATTCCATACTGTTTTTTTAATTGTAGGTAGATGACATTATGGTTAATAAAATGTAATTCAATTAAAATAGTGCATGTAGAATTTGGGGTACAGTAGACACTTAATCGATAGCAGCTATTACTATTACTATTATTATTATTTTACTAGGTGTCAGGGAAATTAACTAGATTTATTTCTCAGAGTCTTTTGTAGCCATGGATGCCTGATTTTGGCTCAGCATGCAATTTCTACTGAAATTATCAACTTTTAAAAATTCTCTTAATAGTTCAAATAGCTTTTTTTTTTAATAGAGTTTTAAAGAATTTTCCTTGTGGAAAATCCTATCTTTGTTCTCTTTCAAGCTTTTCCTCTCATTCGTTTTTCTTGTCTTATTTCATTGGCTAGGATCACCTATATAATGTTAGGTAGATACATGAAGCAGTGATAGGGACCATCTTTATATTGTTTCTGACTTTAAAGGGAAGTTTGTAGTATTTCTACATTAGATATGAAAATTTTGAGGTTATTAGATGAGAGAATTCCTTTATATTTCTGGTTCAGTAAAGTATTTTTGAATGTTTTATTTTGCATACACTGACATGATTGTATGGCTATTCTACTCGAATCTGTTAATGTGTTGAATCACATACCTAGGTTTTATAATAATTAGAAACATATTTCTAGGATACTCTTTATGTCAAGTAAGGCATACTACTTAGTCTTTATTATTTTAAAAAAATATATTGCTGGATTTAATATGCTAGTATTTTTTTTACTATCCACAGCAATGCCTTTATTTTTATTATAATAAAAAGTCTTTTAAAACCCTTATTGAAGTATAACTGACATATCATACATTGCTCATATTTAAAGTGAACAATTTGATAAGTCTTGGCATATGTTACATCTGTGAAATCATCACTGCAATCAAGACAATGAATATACCCATCACCTCCAGGAGCTTTCTCATGCCCCTTCACATTTTACCCTTTTTCCCTCTCTACCCCCCTTCCTGGCCATTCCGAAGCAATTGCTGACCTGATTGCGACATATGAGTTTGTATTCCCCACCCCAGCCCCCAGCCCCCAGCCCCCAGCCCCACTTGCAGCTCTGCCTGACATGGGAAAAATGCCAGAGGTCAGATTGACCTGGATGCCCCAGGACAAGCTTCTCTGAATCCAGCAAATCCTGGCAGGCCTGAGGTTTTGGGGTGGGGTGGAAGTCAGTTACATTTAGGGAAACAGTGAATCCCCTTGTGGAGTTCTTCACTCATTCACTTACAATGAAGGGAGCGTGAATGCCACACTGGGCAGTCCACTGGGCCCTGGGGACCGAAATAGAATAAGAAGAGTCTCAATAGTACCCTAGGGAAGTCAGACCGGTAAACAACCTCACCGCAAGGCAGGACGATGAGGGCGAGGAGGGAAGCTCAGGGCCCTATGAGGCCTCTTAGGAAAAAGGAGTCTATAAGCTTTGCAGGGTGAGGGGCTTTCTGTTGGAGCCTGGATTGGAGCAGCAAGTTTAGGGGCTTCTCTTTAAGGCCTTCCCGCTTGTCACTTCTTGGACTGCTTGGTTAAAGGGAGTGAGGAAGTGTATGTATGACCAGGTAGTCAACTTGGCCTTCGGTGCTGAGGCAAGGGGGAGCAGAATCATGCCAAAAGGGTAGCACCCTCCAAATCCACTGCATTTAACTGTGACAGTGATTTTGGAATCCAGGGTGCAGTAGACAGCACATCACTCCTGTTATCTCCTACATACCAGGCAGAGGATGTGTCCTGATGCAAGATCCCTTGGATATGTCAACAGAAACTAGCTCTGGCTTAGAAAATGGACAAGAGCCAGTGCTATCCTGCAGTGAGATTGGGGGCTGGTGGGCAGGGAGCAGCGGACACATCCATGAAAGTGCTTCTATTGGAATCTATTTGCTTTATCTACTCTGCCCTTAGGTCACTTGGCTCAAGATTTGCATCCTGGGATCACCTTGGTTCATGTCACATGACTATGCCTTGACCTCACCAAGAGTACATTGATGAAGAGAAATAATCTGCCTCTAAAGAAACATGGGTGCTTTCCTGAAAAGAGAGAGGAAGGTTCTGGCTAGCTAAATCATAACCAGAAGGCTTTGGGTAAGTCACCTAACTTTCCTGGTTAAGTTTCCTATCTATGCAATAGAGACAATGATACCACATATCTCCTGGAGTGATGAGGGATTAAAGGGAAAAAATATGATTGACATGCTTAGCAAATAGTAAGTGTATTAGTTTCCTATTGCTGCTATAACAAATTACCACATGTTAATGGCTTAAAACAACACAAATTTGTTATCTTATAGTTTTGGAGGATAGAAGTCCTAAAATCAAGGTATCAGCAGGTCTGGACTCCCTCTAGAGGCTCTACAGAAGAACCCATCTTCTTACCTTCACCAGGATCTCGAGACTACCTGCATTCCTTGGCCCCTTCCTGGCACCACTCTGACCCCTGCTTCTGTCCTCACACCTCCTTCTCTGATTCTGAATCTCCTGCCTCCCACTTATGAAGACCCTGTGATTGTATTTAGGGCCCACCAAGATCATTCCAGATAATCTCCCCATTTCTAGATCCTTAGCTTAATCACATCTGCAATGCGATATATATTTTAGATTGATGCAAGGTACAAGTCTAACAGTGACTCTTTCTTGAAACTCCTTTTCACCAAGACACAAGGAAGTTCTCAAAGGCCTCTTACAAAAAAGCAGCCGGTATGCTAAATATGGGTAAATGTGTAAGTCTGACAATAAAGCCAGTAATAAAGCTAATAGTGGATGCTAGATGTCCCCAAATTCAAGGTAAAATTTGCTGCAAAATGTAACACAGTTGTACACCCACATTCATAGCAGCATTATTCCCAATAGCTAAAAGTGGAAGCAACCCAACTGTCCACCCACAGATGGATGGGTAAAGTGTGGTCCATACATGCAATGCCATGTTATTGGACCTTAAAAAGGAGGGAAATTATGTCACATGGTACAACATGGATGAACCTTGAAGACATGCTCAGCCAAAGTAGGCAGCCATAAAAGGACGAATACTGTAGGATCCCACTTTATGAAGTCTCTAGGGTAGTCAAATTTCAGGATAGAAAATACAGGGTCAGGCAGAAGTCAGTCCTGCTTGAGTGTGGTTGGTAGGGTAATAACACAAGTGTAACAATTTACAGTTTTAATTCGAACATTTCACCTAAAATGTCATACGCTATGCTTGGGTGTGATATTGTGATGTTACAGAATTACATGCTTATGATTTTGTAATAAAAGATTTTGTAATAAAAAGGGGATGTTGTTTGTGCCAGGCCCTGCATTTAGAACAGTGATTGCCAGAAGCTGGGGTAGCGGGAGGAATTATCGTTTAATGGAGACAGAGTTTCAATTTTACAAGATGAAAAACATTTTGTAGGTGGATGGGGTTGATGGTTGCAAAACAATATGAATGCACTTAATACCAGTGAACTGTACGCTTAAAATAATTAAGTTGATAAATTTCATGTATATTATACTACAATTTTAAAAAATTAATAGGAAAGAAAGAAAGCAATGTAAGAGATGATTTTGCTGTGCATAAAGGAGAGTTGAGCTAACTCTTAAAGGAGGGGGAAGAGTAATCCAGGCAGAGGGATCAGCCTGGGCAAAGGTGGGGTGTGGGGGGGTGTGGGGTGGGGAGTTGAGCGCAGTCGCTGGAGCTCCACTGAAGAGCTGTGGTGTTTCCCGCAGAGAAGTGAGCTTGGGGTGAGGCTGGCGGGTTGGCTCCCGGCCCCTTTCCGCTGTCCATCTGTGCTCTTCTAAGACTCTGACTGTGTCAGCCGGCGGCGGACGGAGGATGTCGCAGAAGCCCTGTCACTCTTCCCAGAGTCAGTCCTTCCCATTCCCACCCCAGGATCAAAGCGAGCCTCCCCTTCACAGGAACCCTTTGTTTATTTCCCCGATTCCCAGGCGACCTACTTTCTCGTCCCTGCTCTTTATTCCTGCTCTCCCAACAACTCCTGCGTTTCACTCCTGCTGTGTTGGAAGGAAAAGAGACTGACCTTCCAGCCCAGATGGTGGCTCGACGGCCACTCCCGGCTCCTCACGCTGGTGGGAGCCTGGCCGGGCCTGAGCTCCCCTCCCCCTGTGGCGGCAGGAGATCCCCAAGGACCCGTGGGTGCTGGCATCGCTTTGTTCTTCCAGCCCTAGCAGCACGGGCTCCCCCCAAGCTGGAGGAGTCAGCCCCAAGCCGGGTGTGCCCTCTCATCTCCTTTAGGAAAAAAAAATCTCATTTTTTTTCTAATTATATGCAATGCGCACATGGTCAATATAGAAATCTGGGTAATATAGAACATTAAAAAATTCAATTAAAAATTACTCACCACACCCCACCCAAAGAGGAGAACCATCAGCATTTTATGTATATTCTCTTCCATTTACATCTGCGTTATATGGGGATGTATTTTATTATTCATACATGTGCATACAACTATATAAGGCCTATTATGATATAAGTAATAATAAATATTACATAATTTATTTGTCCTTAAGTGTGCTTACTGTTCTGTAAGCTGTTTTTCTTTTTGAGTTAAGAGTGTATTATAAACATCTCTCCTGGCCATGAATTACTCTTCTACAACATCCCTTTAAATGACTGTATACTGTCCCATCACATGGGCATTCCATTGTTCTGGGTTTCTTGAGCTAAAGTTCACAGGGAAATATAAATTCCCTCTGGGACCTTTTTATTTTCATTTTGTGAGATATGAGTAGAAGAGGAAGAGGAATTACGACAGGACCTCCCAGCCAGGGTAAAGAGCCCGTGCAACGGTGCTGAGGTTTGAAGGAACAGGTTTCGAGCATCCAGGGCGATCTTTGGGAATGAAAGCATACCATGCTTGATGAGGTTTAGTGGGAAAGAAGTTTCTTCTGGTAGAGTGGGAACCGTGGTAGGCTATCCACTTCCTTCCTCCTGCATTGATTAGAACTGAGGCATTTTTGGGGTAGGACTTGACCATTTTGCCTCTTTTAGATAGAAGTGGGCAGCAATGACTATTGGATCATGTATAGGCATTGTCAGATTCATTCATTCATAATTCACTCATTCATTCATCAAGCATTTACGGAGTATGCATCAGTTGTCTATTGCCGTGTAACAAACTATCCCCAAATTTAGCAGCTTAAGCAATAGTAACTGTGTGTTATCTCTTTTAACGCCTGTGGGCCAGGAACTCAGGAGCAGCTTAGCTGTGCAGCCGCGGTTCAAAGTCTCTCATGAGGCTGCAGTCAAAAGGCTGGCTGGGGCAACAGTAATCTACGGTCCTGACAGGGTCTGAAGGATCTGGTTCCAAGTGGCCACACACACACTTCTGGGCAGGAATCCTCAGTTCCTTGCCATAGGGACCTCTTCATGTGGCTCCTTGAGTGTCCTCATAGCATGGCAGCTGGCCTCCCCTAGAATAAGTGATCTAAGAGAGGGAAGAAGAAGCAGTCATACTTTTAATGACCTAATCTGCGTAGCTGCACTGTCTGTCATTTCTACAAGAGGTCAGCCCTACTTAGGTTAGCTCTATCAGAGATGGGAGGGAATTGCAAAAAGCTGTGAATACCAGAAGGTGAAGATGACTGGGGACCACCGAGTGATGAGCCAGGCCAAGTGCTAAGAATAGAAATCAAATGAGATGTCTTGCACCCAGGAAAATGTGGTGTAGTTATACCCAGTTGTGATGACACTCAAGCTCTGGTTGAAGGTTGCTTTAAAGATATGGCCAAAAGGGGTTAATCTCAGCCTGGAGATACCCTTACTTAACACTCCACTGTTAACTGAGGGTGGTCCCTGATGGATAGAACCAAGATTCGGGCTCATGGTCTATACCAAGTCAGTCCTTATGGCTGGTCCATTTTGTTCCACCATGAGACAGTGGGTATGAAATGGTACAGCCCAGCGGAGGAGCAGAAGGCTGGTCTGTAGCTCAGGTTCCCTGACTACCTAGAGGCTGTCTCACTTCTTGCTCTGGGACGTACTTGTAACCCTTACTAGTGCAGCTTTACATCCACAGGAGTATAGGGAATGGTTCTGGGCTCCAGAGATTCTCTTCCTCCGTCAGCAGCAATGAAATGTCCATTTCCTCCACTCACTGGAAGATAGTTGATCCCTCATGCTCTGTGTTTCAGTTAGGCTTGCGTGGTACCCCCCCACCCCCGCAAGGACCTTAATAATCTAGACTGAGCCTATTCTGGAAGGAAGGTTGCTTATATTGCAGAACTTGGAATGTAGAGAGTTCTTAAGAGCATGTTCAGAAAATCACAACTACCATTGTGTGAAATCCCTAAGCAGAAATGGGAGAAGGGAAAGGCAGTGGAGGGAAACGAGATCTCTGCTGATGTGCTAGGACAGCCCTGCGGATGCCACTGCTGGCCTCTCCCAGAGAGACTCATCTCAGCAGGAAAACAGCCAAAGCTCAAAGACTCCAAGAGAAGGGTTCTGTCTAGTGGATCTTGGTCTGGTAGCATATGGACTCTCCAGTGGGGCTTTGCTCATCACCCTTTTGGGCCACCGGGAGGAAGGCAAAGGAGAATTGGTGACTGTAATGGTACCTTAATATAGAGCAGGCCTATTCCCGCAGGAAATCCCCTCCACATCTCTCGCTCAGTAGGCAGCTCAGTAGTGTTTCTGAGGAGCTCGAGGGAGGAGCTGGCCCAGTGAAGAGCTCAGGTGGCATCTGAATGCAGGGACTGTGTTCAGGCACAGGCTGGAGGATGAGCCTTGGCAGCCCATGCCCACCTAGTCATGCCAACTGGACTTCAGGGAAGGAAGATGAAGGTGATTTGGGAACTGGCCTCCACAGATGAACTGAGAAGGCTTCATTTCCTCCCCAGGGACCCTAGGGACCTGTATGTTAGCAAGAAGATGTCATACGAACCACAGATAGAAGTGATCTAGGATGACAGAAGGATATGATAAATTGTGAACCTTGGAACCAAGCTCCCTGAGGGAAAAGTAAATAAGAACCAGAATGGATGTGTCCGATCTGTCCCTCGGGCTCTTGAGGCTCTATGTCTGGATACCATTATGATTACTATTAAGACAGGTTTTTTTAGCCACCAAAGTGGGGGTGATTCTGAGGATAATGATAATTCTGAGGTCAACTTTCCTGTGGAGTATCCAAACTGACGATCATGGGAACAGCTTGTCAGGAGACCTGGCCCATCTTTCCCTACAGGACAGATGTGCCACCAACCAGTACCACATGCCATGATTGATCCTTCTGAGGCTATGCCTTGTAATGATTCTGAAATTTAGGCTTCTGCTAAATCCCTATTGTCATTTACTTCCCCAACCACCGCCCCGGTAAGTTTATTTGCTGTTCCCTGCCAGCTCTCTTGGTCAGAAGTTTATTGGGTGGCTCTTTATTTTCAGCAGTAGCCAAGAAAACCCTAAATCCTACCTGGTCTCTGTCTGCATTCCATCCCAATGTGCCCATCACTGACCTAATATAACCCACCCATGTAACAGTCATATCTCTCTACCTCCTTCTTGCCCAGAGGTTTCCCACCTTCTGCCCCCACATGTCCATCTTGTGGTGGGCTAAGTTCCTTTCTGGATAGTTCTTTCCTTTCCCAGAGATATGTTTGAAAGGTATTTAGCTATGGAACTGAACTCTGGCTCTCTGAACGGTTTCCCCCTTGGCTTTAGTCTAGACAGAAGGAACAAGTCTAATTCCCCATCCACTTGACTATTTCCCAGATATCGGAACCCAGCATTTATGTATCTCCTAGGCTCCCCTTCTCTAAGCGAAATAGCCCTAGTATCTTCAGCCATTCTTCATTTGAGTAGTTTCCAATCCTTTCACCATCCCAGTGGACATCTTCTAAATGTTCTCTAGTTCCTCCACGCCCCCTCGCAAGTGTTTCCCAGAACTGAAGGCGGAGCCCCGGATGCGGTCAGCCTGAGCTGTGCGGGATTGGCCTCCTTAGATGCAGCCTGAGACGGCCTTTGCTTTTGGCAAACACATCACGCTGTTGCCTTGTATTGATTTGCAGGCCACTAAAACTCTACAGCAATTTTTCTCTTAACATGTTCTTGTTAAGCCATTTTATACTTTTACGGTGGATTTTGGGGGCCCAAGGACATTATCTTACATTTGTCTACCCAAGAACTCCTTCTTTGCAGTTTAGGCTCTGTCCTAGTCCGTTGAGGGCATTCAGAGTCCCAAGTTTGTCACCCAGCTGTCCCTCTGGCTTTGGGACAACAGCCAATTTGATCCACATGTTTTCTAGAGCTTAGTCCAAGTCATTGATAAAAACATTGAATAGAATCAGACCAATGTCACAGCCCTGGGCTACTAAGAATTCTTCCTTTGGATCAGAGGTCACATATTGCCAAATGTAGCCTGCAGGCATGTTTGGTTTGGCATGTACAGTGTTTTCTTTTACATAACTTTGAATCAGTGGCCAACATCTAGACTTCTAGCTTCTCCTAATAGAGTAAATATATCTCAACCCTGGGTTCACAATCCAACATGGCAACAACCAGCTAGTATGGCCAAAGCAGCTGTGTAGTTGTGCAGGTTGTGGGCTGTACATCCCATCTAGGTGCGTATAGTGACCACAGCCATTAGGCAAGGTATAGACTCTCCGATTTGCCTCTGTCCCCACAACTCCCTCTTATCAAGCCCCCAGCCCATGCCTACTCATTGAGGATATACCTGTCTCACTCCCCAAGGCATTGAGTTAGCAGCCCCTACTCCATATTTACTGGCACGCTTTGAGTATTATCTGTCAACTAGTTATTAATTCACCCAAGTCACATGGTGTCCCCTGGATTTTAGGGAGATCTCGCTGAGTGCTGTATAAAACACAGTTATCAGGGCTCACTGCATCTCCTGGATTTACCAGATGAAGACTGCGGAAGATGAAATTGAGATTAGCTTGGCCTGTCTTGGTCTTGGAAACCTATTCTGACTCTTAACCATCACTATTTACCTTGCTGAGAGCATACAAACTATCCTTTAAAACATTGATTTTAGGATTTCCCAGGACATCACATGGAATCAGTCATCAGTCCGTCTAGCAAGCATGCAGGAGACATTTTCTCATTTATAACAACTAGGAGTACATTTACCCATCCTTAGTTTTCAGGTGCTTTTTTTTTTTTCCTTTGGTGCTCTCTGTGAGGTCTGGTTTGGCAACATTTTCAAAAATCCTCTGTGATCTCCAGAGTAGAACCGTCCAGGCCAGGAGATTCAATCCATCTGGAGTCAGTAACTGTTCCAAGAAGGGTCTCAGCTACTTTTAACCAATGTTCATCCTACTTTATTTGGTCTGCTTATTCTCTTCCCAGACAGAGGAACCCCAGACAGAGAAGCAAGAGGAGATAAGGACCTTCATTTCCTTTTTCTATCATAATTGCTATACCACTCAGTTAAAAAAAAAGCAGGTCTACCCCTGACTGGTGTGGCTCAGTGGTTTGAGTACTAGCCGCTGGTTTGATTCCCAGTCAGGGCACATGCCTGGGTTATGGGCCAGGCTTCTAGCTGGGGGTGTGCAAGAGGCAACTGATCTGTGTATCTCTCAACATCTATGGTTCTCTCCTTCCCTTCTCCCTTTCTAAAAATAAATAAATAAAATCTTAGAAAAACACATGTCTACATCTTTCTTGATCATCTTGTCTTAACTGCGACTTTAAAAAGGTAGCAGTGACGGCAAGATGTCCACCAACAATATATGCTTTGCCTTTCATAGCATTACACCTGGCAAGAGCTGCCCTGTCAAGGACTGCATCTCAGTCCCCTTGGCCCCTAGGGAGTGCCCTGTGACTGGGGCCTTCCAGTGGAATGTGGAAGAAGTGTTGAGCATCACTTTTGGGCTACAGAGCTTAGGATGTGAGCGGTTGTCTTCACTTCACTTTCCCCAACTCCACATGCTGATGGCAGAGAGCCCCGGGTCCCTGGCAGTGGTGGGTAAGGGCACAAGATGGAAAGACCATGAATCCATGAGTCCCTTCCTCGCCACGTGAAAACCACCTGTCAATTGGGGCACCTCAGTGAACTGATCCATGACTGAGAAACAAGGGCAGCATTTTAATTATGTTATACCACTGGAATATTGTGCCTTGTGGGTTTTAGCGGCTAGCCTTGCCCTCCCTCGTACAATCATCCTAAGTATTTTTCAGAAGTCTCAGTTGGCAGATATTATGCTTCAAATTCTAGACTTCTTGGGTATCTTTGCACTTGTAAACGTCTTTCCATCTTTTATTGTATGTATCCTCTCGGAACCTCAGCTCTCTTGAGAGCCCCTTGGCCATCCAACTCTTCAGGTGTACCCCCTTCACTTTCTCAGTGGGATCATTTGGAATTGCATTGTAAGAATTACATTTTTTATGTGCTTCCAACTCGGCTGTGGAATTGCATATGAGACTCCAGAACCATTCATCTGGGGTCTCTCCCCCAACATCACCTGACCTCTAGGACCCTCTCACATTAATGGTATGAATTATACCAGAGACTGTGTATTGATTAAGATAGTACCAGATGCTAAATAATCCCCAAGACGTACAATGGCTCGAGCAAAATAGATGTTTATTCCTAACTTGCGTAAAGTCAACGCTGGTCTGTTTAATTGGGGACAGGCTTTCCTCTGATTCGGAGACCCTATCTATCTTCTATCTTATCACTGTGCCATCTTCAACACCTGGCTTCCCAGATGTTTCCATGGCCAGGCTTGGTGCTCCCTGCTTCTGTATTGCCATACCCACAAGAGCCTGTGAAATGTCATCTAACTGTGGGCCCAGGGAATAAAGAATTAGTAAGCTGCTAGTCTCTGCCTCAAAGTTTAAGTTTCATTCCAGTTCGGAAACCACTTTGGTAGCTATTGGCTCATGTTCTTCTTTATTTAGTCACCCAGAATGTATTTGCTGAGTACTCTCTGTGTGCTAAAGAATTTAAGATGCGAGGGGTGTTCTGGACCCTCTCTGTTCCCCAGAAGCATTCACGGTGCTCTCTGCTTCCATGCTTTTTCACTCTTAGCGACCCCCTGGCTGGGCTGAATGAGAGTTTGCTCGTACCCTGCTCCTATACTGTGACTTGGACATCTCTCAGGCCAAGTAGTTTCAACTTTCAAATCACCATACTCTTTTCTCCCAAATTTCCTGTTGCCAGGTGCTACACAAGTCACAAGGGATGCAGGGATGAGCAAGAGGGACAGGTACTCTTTAAAGTAATCCTGCAAGACAGGCAGGGCATGTATTTTTATTCCCACTTGAAAGCTGAGTCAAATACCCTGCCTGAGGTTACCCCTCCAGTCACGGGCACACAAGGACTGGAGGGGAGGCCTTCTGACTCAGATCATACTTTGCACTGTGGTGACGATGAGCGGTACCTACCTGAGTTTGCTTTTACGCTCCCTGCTCCTTCGTGCAAATTAGTCCAAGTCTGCAGGCCTGACATTAGGAAGAAACTAAGCATGTTAAGAAATGTGGGAACCTAGATCTTGTTCTTGGTACTGTGTTAGGTTGATAGGCTAGAGCTACTCCCAACTTCTCTGCTTAAGCGTGGTGGAGGCCAGTGGTTAATGGGGACTCCCCATCTAGGGCCTCCCGCATGGCAGTCACACCTCGAGGTTTGGCCCCAAAGCTGGGGCTGTTCCAGTCTGTTGAATTTCTCCTCCCAGACATTCACGCTGTGGATTCATTGGCGTCCTTCTTAACAAAGCCCCAAACATTTGGTCTGGGCTTTGTTTCTCAAGTTACCGCTTACCTAATAAGCTTTGGTTCTGCTTCTGAGTAATAGAGATGCAGAAAGGATGCCATCTACCATGGTGCCTGCCACAAGGCAGCTCCTGCCAGCTCTTCCCCCAGGTCGGTGACAATGCCAGCCACACACACACAGGCGCGCCTGGCAGCCAGCCACGTGGGACGATCTGACCATCCTCAGGCTGCTCTGGGGCAGTGAGGGATGGGCTGTGTGTCGTCATGAAATCACCCCAGACTTGGACAGATGGGACCAATGGGTTTGCTAGAGGTGACGCCCCGCAGCACATGAGCTCTGTGTCTCATCTACTTCACCTGTAAAATTGGGATGATAAAAGAATCTGCCATACAGTGTTGTTGTGACAATTAAACTAATGCTAATCCAAATAAAGTGCTTAGAACAGAGACAAGCACAGAGTAAATGCTCAATAAATAGGGGGTGGATGAAGCACTATCTCAAGGGCAAGGGATGGATTTCATGGCCTCCCAGGATCCTTCCGACCCAGGTGAGCTGCGCCCTATCTTCTACAAAACAGTTGCAGCAAGGCCTCCGCAAGCCCCCTCCTCTTCTTTTGCCCACTGTAGGTGGAACTCCCACCCCACCAGCAGGAAGGAACTTTCCCTGGGACCACACCGGCACTGCAGAGCTCAGTGTGGCCAGCTCCCATGCCTTTCCATGTTCGCAATCAAATCTTAGGCTCTGGAGAAAGACAGACCGTCCTCAGAAGAAGAGGAAACAACAAACACTGATCTGTGGTTAGTCTTGAAAGAAAGTTAACCCCAGCATGCTGAAGAAGTGAGTGCGTTTCCTGTCCAAGACATCCCAGCTGGTGAGGCCGGGCTCCCAGCGAAGCCCTATTTTTCCGTTTATTATTATTCATCTCTGCTGAAAGAAAGGAAGAGGGAAGAGAAAAGAGAGCCGCACCCTCACTCCGTCAAAAAGAAAGGAATCCAGATTTCAAACCGCTCAGACTTATTTCTCTTTCAAAAGGCAACTTCAGAAACCTGTCTACCCCTCCATCAAAGAGCTGAGCTGTTTGAAGCCGCCCCCTCCCCAAGCCTACCTGCTGATTATCCGGGAAAATATTATATTGACATGACTCTTTAGGATATAAAGGCTTTGCGGTGTTTGGGTACAACCCTACGACTATCTTGAACTCACACATGATTAAAAATTTAGATGGCTAACTTTGAAACAATCAAATGCATTAGAAGCTTCTTAATGAGCCGCTATCTGAACTAAAGCCCTGCAAACTTCAGAAAACTGCTTCTGTGGAAATTCCATTGTCTTTGATCCGGTAAAGTCACGGCGGGGTGGATTTATTTCAAGTTTATTTTTTGGCATCCTGGTCCTCCCGAAATATTGGGAGATATCTTTCTTAGCAAGATGTGGGAGAAAACAATGGTGCCGTCTCTTTCATTTATCTGCAATTTGACAGGAGTGCAGTTTATTAACTTGAAAAGAGGCAGAGACATTATCTGAAGCTCAGAGACTCTAGTGGAGATCTGCCTCCCTTTTGTACCAGTGGGAGTTGGCGACATTTTGAACCTGCTCACCATTAAATGCCTTCCTGAGTGGTGGAAAAGCCTTAAAAAGAAAGCCGATGCATTTATGATGTAAATTCGTTATTTTGACAGTCTTTGAAATCTGTCATATTCACATCCAATTTAATGCCTTGCAAAAAAAAAAAAAAAAGAGTCGCCTTTCTTTTAAAACACTTTAAAGATTTTCAAAGCCATTTTCATGTAGCAAACTATTGTTATACCTAATATATCCTGAAAGTATTTTAGCAAAGGAACTTATAGGGTTCTGTGTTAAGTCATGTTGAGTTTTAAAACATGGCAGTCTTCAAACAAGCTTTGACCAGGGTATCTCTTTTTGATTAGTGAAGAGCTATTCTTGATTTCCATGTACACAATTAGCCAGCACATATGCCCTTACCGCTTTAGGCAATTGTTTGAGTGCCCACATATGATGTTCTATATTTGGGGCAACTGCATGTTCTAGACCATTGACTACAGAGGTCTCCTATCGGCTACCCAGACCATAGCTGAAATCCTAGAACATCGATTCTCAACCAGGGGTGACTTTGCCCCCCAGGGAAAACTGAGCAACATCTAGAGACACTTTTCATTATCGCACTGAAAGAGAGGTGCTCTGGCATCTAGAGGGTAGAGGCCGGGGTGCTGCTAAACGTCTTCGGATGCACAGGCCAGCCCCTCACAGCAAAGAATAACCCAAAATGTCAGTCACAGTGAGGCTGAGGAATCCCACCCTGGAGGAGGCAGTAAAGGTCTCCCCCTGCAGGCCTGTGTTTATTAGGCACCTCCTGCCTACGCACTAAGCTAGTGGCTACCAAACTTGTGCAGTGTGAGGACACCTGGGCTGCCTTTTGGCAAACAGATTCTCTGACCACACTCCACACCTACTGAAGGAGGTCCTCCAGGGAGGGAGTGTGGAAATCTGTATCACTCAGATGTTCCTCGAAGTAATTCTGATGCAGTTAGTCCACAGCTGGGCACCTAGGAATCATCACACTAAACCATGGTACCATATAAACCATATAAAAATAAAAAGATTCTGAGAGTCTTGCTCAGAATTATTAACTTGTACTTCATACACAATTGTAATTAGCATGCCTACTGCTTTCCTAGCTCAGGAAGTATTAACAGTAGGTGGCTTTCAGAGATGGGAGTCCTGACTCCAGGAAACAGTGACAATGTTCAATAAAAAGGGAGGAGCCACAAAATCTACTATAAAAAAAAAAAGCAGATACAAACTCCCCAAGCACGGTGCTCTGGGGCTAACACCCTCATTAGGGAGAGTTGGGTGGACCGACAATAAACAACTGAGTGAACAAGTAAACTATTACAACATCCACTAGCAGTAAGCCATAGGCAGAGAGTTAAAATAGGGTGCTAGAGAGTGGCTGGGTAGCTACTTTAGTTTGCAAGGTCAGGAAAGGTCTATTTGAGCTGAGATCTGAACAAGAAGATACCAGCCATGGGGAAATAACATTCCAGGCTCCTAGCACAACTGGTGCAAAGGCCCTGAGGCAGGAATGAACTTGGGGCCTTCCAAGGGAGGGATGGGAGGCCAGAGAGGCTGGACTGTGCTGGTCCAGAGGCAGAGTGGTGTGAAGTGGGGTCAGAGTACCAGCAGCAGCTTTGTGTACCAGTAGAAGGAATTTGGATCTTACTCTAAACACGAAAGGAAGCTATTGGAGAGCTTTAACCAAGATAGCAGCATGATCTGATTATGTTTTAATAGGACCAGCTTGCCAGCAGATAGGAAATGAATTGCCAGGGGATGAGCTTGAGAGAAGCGTGGTCGGAAAGACAGGTGGACAGTGGCGGGGGGTTCTGGTGGTGGTGGCACAGGTGGTGGTGCAGGTGCAGGAAAGTGGGTGCATCCCAGTCGGGTTGGTGAACCTGCTGTCAGATTAGATGAGAGTGATGAGAAAAGGAGAGGAACCCAGGATAAGTTCTAGACTTTTGACTTGAGCCCATTAGTTTAGAGAGGGGGCACCTCAGGAGACGGGGTAGGCAGGGGAGAGTATAGGGCATCAGGGACTCTGTTTTGTCTTGTGAAGTTTGAGGTGCTCTTTGAACACCCACCTGGAGATGTCAGTTGACAGTGGAATATGTCTGGAGTCCCAGAGAGAAGTAACTATACACTGGCAACCATTGACATTTAGATGGTATTTAGGGCTGGACAGGAAAAGGGGACCAACATGGACCGTGGAACAAAGGGTAGGAGAAGCAAAGGAAAAGGAGCCCTTAGGAGGAAAACCAGGATAGAGGCAGAAGAAGGTGCTTGCAAGCAGGAGAGGGTGGTCAAAGATGCCCCCGACCTGGTCCACCGGCAGAAATGTGCCCTGAGAGCTGGGTATGCTCCTCCCAGACAAACCTCATGTGTGGGCAGGGCTGGGGGCAGTGAAGAGACTTAGTATCTGATAAGACTGGCCAATCAGAGCAGACATGGGCCTTAGCAGCAGGCTCAGGGGCTCAGAGTCCCTCTGCTGTGCCAGGCGTGAACTCTAGGGTGTCTGAATTGTGAAGAAGTCCAGCAGGTCCTGGGAAAGGGGCGGGCAATTGGGTCAGCAGACGTCTCTCGGACAGCTAGTGGCTGCGGCTGTCTATCAGCCTGTCACCCCAGTCGTTCAATATTTCCACCACCAGTACTAGTACAAACCACAGACTGAAGCTTTGCTTATACTGTGTTCACCATTATCAGCTGATTCTAGGACAGTGTTCTTAAGAGTCCGGTTTTGATCACCTGCATTAGAATAGCCCCTCGAGTCTTAGTAAAAATCCGGGTTACGGAATCCTACTGTGAACCATGCAGATAAGACTTTGGGGCAATAGAACCCCAGAATCTGCATTTGACAAGCTCTTCAGGTGACCTGCACACCTGAGGAAATCCGAGAGCCCCAAGTAAAAGTAAAACCCGACGGGCTTGAAGGACTTTTTGAATTTGAAGGTGGGTACGCTCCCAGTGTCTGGCTGGGCACCCCCATCCGTGGGATGGGGGTAAGGGAGTAAGGGGTAGTGTCTGGGTTCATTTTGATTGAATTCCAAACTTCACATTTTTCAACATGCGTCTTCCATCCAAACAAACCTTCTCGGGTTCACTAATCCCTATTACCCAGTGGATTTTAGCTGGATCCGCACTTCCTTATCAGTTTGCAAGACATTTTCATCTCATATGGAGGTCTTCCTGCAGTTCTACTTCAAAGTGGCAAAGCCAAGAAGGCTGGGGAAAGAGTTTCAGAGAGTGTTTACAGATGCCTTATCGCTTAAGGGGCGGGAGGGAGAGTCAGGGGGGAGGGTACTGGGTGAAGGAGCACATGTCTCCAAAGCAGTTCAGAGCTAGCCTAATCTGCTGAGGCGATCAAACAGTAAGTAGCTTAAAAGATCTCTCCTACAAAGAGGGAAATTAAGTTTTCTGGCTTGTCAGTCACCCAGGATCTAGGCTGGTGTTTTCAGAAACGTAGAATCGTCCTTTCCGGGGTGCTAATTACAGGATTCTGGAAGCAGATGTATGAGGGTGTACAAACAAACACATGCATGCACACAGATCACCTCATGTGTGGGTGTTTATGTATGGGAACGGGTGTTTGTATAATTAAGAGAATGAAATGCCTTTTCACCGACTGCACTGCAGAGGGAACGGGATCACTTTGGAAACCATTCTCTCCCTTTCTGAGTTGAGCTGGGGTTGGGGAATGGAGCAGGGGATTGGTTTCACGTAGTCACCCACTAATTCCTTTAATTGCCTGGCATGAGGAAGGGGCAAACGTCTTGTCTTGTTTCACCTGGGAAGATTCTGCTCTTCTCAATGCTTCTCCCTGGAGGAGGGAACTTGAATATTTCTGAGACTTGGAAAGGTCAGCCAGGAGGTCAGCAGGTCTGGAGCTTAGAGACACAGAGAGGAACCCCCTAGGTGTGTACAGTGTTTGTGCACTGTCCCCCCCCGCGGAGAGCGTGGCTCAGGGATAAAGCCTTCCTATCTGGTCTTCTCCTTGGCAGAAGTGAGGCCCCGGCTGCTGGAAAAAGACCAGTTTGGAACTCGGCCTAATAGGGCTTGGTCCTCGTTCAGAACATAGTCCACCACACAAACCACCGTAACTGCCCTTGGGGGAGAGAGGGTGCCCCCGTGTTTGGCTAAACCGTGGGGTATTTCCTTCACAGAGAGCATATTTAATCACGTTTAAGTATAGGTTTGTTGTGGCGGGGGGACAATCACTGCCATCCCTGATTTTCCCACAGAAAGGCCTGGCTTTCTCTGAGTTGGCCACTAAGCACCGGGGGTTCCCTCAGAGGGCCAGAGCCCCCGTCCTCCTTCCCAGGGGAGCCAGGCGGCGGCCCCACCCGCCACAGGGGCGTGGCCCTTCCCATGCTCATGAAATTCTACTGGGCTAACCATGCTGCACATTTCACTTTCTCAGAATCCGCAGCATTTCTTGTCTCTTTTCACTTGCTTCATTTTCTGGTGGACGTATCTTTGGAGGATGAATTGCCCTGGCGTCTCCTGGTTCAGAGAAGGTTTGGGCTGTGGTCAAGTGCTGTCGGGCGCTCAGGCCGTGGAGGATCTGTGAGCTCCTAGCCCCTTGGGGAGCTTTCTGAGGGGCAGGTTAGGGTTGGGATTAACAGCAGGAACTCCACAGCCAGCCAGTGTGGGTTGGAAGCTGGCTGGGCCTCTCTCTTTTTCTCTCTCTGACCTGGGAGAAGTTGCCTAGCCATGTTGTACCTCAGTTCCCTCAATAGCACCCCCTCAATAGGGGGTGTGTAGCACCTACCTCCTAGGGTTCTTTGAGGATGAGACCAGAGTTGATGGGTGTGAAGGGCTCAGAAGAGTGCCCAGCACATGTAAGTTCCATACACCCATTAGCTGTCATTTTTCTGCCTCTTTGGTGCATGCCTGTGTGAGGGTTCATTAACCTTCCAAACTGGCTCAGCGGCCCAAGTCAGGGCTGAATTGGGGGCGTCTTACTCTGAGTTCCTGTAGGAAGGGACCACCTTTTGAGATTTGTCTGTCCAGAGGGGCCTTTGGGCTCGTGGAGTGGCTGTTTCTGGGTGGCTCTGGGGTGGGCACCAGTGTCCATTTTGACCCCTGTGGGCGTGCCTGTAATGGCCTCATCATCACACTACATTCAGGTAGGAGGAGCCTCCATCCTAGCTGGCTTCATAGCATCTGTCCATCCTCTGTGTCAGTTGCGTCTGGCCTCAGCAAAGCATCAGCACCTGTGCTGGGGTTTGACTGTTTATTCTCCCATAAGATTCTGTGGCTCCAGAATCTTCTCCCTGGTCTCAGGTGAACTGGCCTCCTCCTTGATACTCCTGATGGGTCTCCGAGCTTCCACTCATCGCTCCACGGTCAGTCCCTCACTGGCAGTCAGAGCCAGCTATTCAGAGCATTCAGAACATCAGAACATTCCATTCCTGCTAGAGTCCCTGCAAACAGTACAACCCTGACACCTTTCTCAGCCTACAAAGGGCCCTGGATGTGCCTCTCTGGCCTGAGCCCATTTCTCTCCAGCCGCAACGGGCTGTTTTCATGTCCCCTGACTTTCCTGGCTTTGTCCTGCCTCCTGGCCCTTTGCCCTGCCAGTACCCCTCCCCTGGATTCTTCTTCTCCCAGCTTTGGACCCTTCGGACTTCTGCCCAAATGTTCCCTGCTCTGAGAAGCCCTCCCAATCACCTGATCCAAAGGGGCCCTTCCCTGCCAGATTCTTCTCTCTTTGTGAATTTAACACTACCTGTACTGACTTCACCCAGGCTGTAAACTCCTCCTCATCAGACACACTCCATTTTCCCAATACCTAGAACAAGACAAGGCAGATGTTGTCATGTATACATATGTAGGTTTTAATCAATGGGTCAAATGCTGCCCCTGGACTATTTTGTGGGGGCTCTTTGAAGTGCTGTTGACTTGGGATGGAGGTTTTGGGCAGACTTGGGGGCCTGAGGTTACGATTGCCACTCTGCCACTCCCGAGCAGTGGCCTCGGAGCCTCCGTTCACAGGATGGAGCTCCACCAGCCTGTCTCAAGTGGTCTGGGCAGGAGGTTGTGTGGCATGAGGCCTGGAGCATGCACTCTGTACATGGCCGTTGCCCTGGTGGTCCTTATCGCTGTTTTCTGTTTTTGTTATTTTTTTTGCTGGGGATGGAGAGCCAGGTTGTCCAAATACATCCCGTCAACCATGCCCAAATGCCAGTGATCATTCCCTTAGCCTTCTACACACTGTCACAAGGTTTAAATGAAACCAAACCCTTTTCCTGGAAGAGGTATCTCTGTCCCCTGTTTGCTCACATCCACTTCAATGTAAGTTTGTTTATAGAAAGAGAGCAGAAGGGCTCCAGGGAACGTGCACAAGACTTGTTAGAGAGAGAGAGGGGGACAGATGATCCAGCTAACAGAAGGACCACCTTACAAAGATCAGACACCTTGACCACCGCCCCCAGCCAGAGACATCAAAGTAAGCCCAGGTCCCTGCAGTTGGCAGGTGGTAGGACAGGACTTGAACCTGGCCCTCTGGCCCACAACAAGATGTCTCCTGCTAGAAGGCCTGGGCACTTGGAGGACAGCATGAGGGGATCAGAGACAGAGTGGGACCAGAGGCAGAAGAGCCAGAGGCTGTGCTGGGAGGTGGAGCAGAGTTCAAGATGAAGGGTATCCACTTTTCCGTCTTGACCTTGGCCCATGGCTATTGCTACACATGGCTAGAGAGACCCTGGAGCCCCAGTTGGCCCACCTGGCCCATTCCCAGGGTCTTCACCTGCCCCAGAAGCTCTGCTCCAGGTTGGCCTCCCAGGAGCACCTGCGGGGCCACCAGGGTCAACCCATGTCACAGGCTAAATCCTCTTGTTTTGCTGCGGCTTGGCTTCCCCGCTCCCAGGCTAATCACTGTCATCATCTGCTGCCTCACGCAGTGATTGCCAGGATTAAAGAGCTAAGTTTGAAAACCACTTTGAACTGTGTGAATGAGAGGGTTCCAAGAAAAGAGGTGGGAAAAAGCAAAATAATGGCCTATGGAGATAAAGTGCCACTTCTGGGTGCTATGAAGCAAGTCACTTCTCTGAACTCACTTCACCCTTTAATTCAACAGAGGCCTTTCTGCAATGACCACGTTTTCTGCTCCATCCCCACCCCTAGACATACAGATTAAATGGTGTGACTCCTCCATGGACCCCCAATCTCTCCAGAATTGCTCTGGACTAAACAAGTCCAGTTCAATAGCCTTTTCTGTGACTTGGAGACAATCAGAGAAAACGCCCCTACTGTTTACTTAGCAAGTGCAGATGAACAGGACACCAGCAGAAGAATGGGAGGGTTCTAGTAAGAGAAAAGCAGGTAGATAAGACTGCTCCTGAGCCTTTGCTAAGGAGAGAGGCAGGTATGGTCAATTGCATTGGATGGCCGCAGCCCTAAGTCCTTTCGACTGGGCTTGAATCAACTCAGAAGGCTTTGGGCTGTTCACCCTGTAGTCTGAAGACAGTGGCTCCTCAGGAGAGAAGAGTGAGAACACTCTTCTCTGGCCAGAGCTAACAATTCTTCTTAGTAGGCCTGTTTCCTTGTCTTATAGTCTTAAGGCCTCAAGAATAGGATTGAAGAGTGGAAGGAAAGTCTGTAGTACCCTGCTTGATGTTTTTTGGCCTTTGGAGGGGGGTGGCAGGGAGAGAAAGAGAGACAAACATCTGTTTGTTGTTCCACTTATGTATGCATTCTCTGGTTGATTCTTGCATGTGCCCTGACCAGGGATCGAACCCACAACCTTGGTGTAGTGGGAGGACAGTCTAACTAATCAAGCTACCCAGCCAGGGCTGTTGAGTTTTCTTGAAAACAATCACAGGTTGGAGCTCACTAGTCTCTGGGAGAGGCTAAGATGAGGGAGAGAGAGAGAGAGGTGGTGGATGGGAGGTGATTTCCGGCCACGCAGAGACTGTGGAGGAGTCAGAGGAAAGTGCTCACTTCCGGTTCTAGAAAGCTTGTGATTACTTCTGCTTGGCAGTATTATCTCCCTTCAGAAGTCCACAGTGGTTGGATTGCCAATGACCAGAAGTCAGGGCTCGGAGAGAAATGCTAAGGAGTTTCTCCGGTGGATTAATAAAAGCCTCCAAAAGAAAATGCTTAAAAGCTTAAACTCTTGCTGATGAGTCAGATGGGATTTTTATACCTACACCAAAGCCAGAGGCAAATGCAGACCATGCCTCATTATCCAAAAACAGTTCTTCCCAGAATCCCTCCAAATCTCAGTCATCTTTTAGCATTCCAGTGGGAGTGGGAGTTTTGTTGGGAGAACGCAGAAGATAGGCAGCAAGAAGAGGGAACGTTGAAGGCAAATAGAAATCATTTTTTGATTCCTTTTGAAAGGGCATCCATTGTCATTAAAACGGTGAAGCAAATTTGCTTGGATGGGCAAGTGCTTTAATTTTTCAAGCATGAGATTGTAATCTTTCCTCTCCCCCTCTTCTCTCTCATATATATACACAAATAAATGGACATACAGTCTTTTTCTCCCCATTTTTGGACCATTTCAGAGTAGGTTGCAGATGTGGTAACTCTATTCCTTTTAGCATGCATTTCCTGGGAACAAGGACATTCTCTTACATAACCACAGTAAATTATCAAATTTAGGAAATTTCCATTAAGACAATGCTCCTATCTAACCTCCAGTCCACATTCCAATTCCATCAATTATCCCAATAATGTCCTTTACAGCAACATCCTTTTCACCTTCTGGCTCATGGTCCCCCTAAAATCACCAAAAGCGAGGGTGGTTTTCAGGTCTTAATTGAACCCAATCGCATCCATACGGTTTTGTGTATATACTCCCCACTTGGTTTCGGAAAGGATTTCAAGCAGCCTACAGAAAAGACACAGGTATTTAATACGATGAAATACAAATTTAAAATACCGGGTGAAAGAAATGAAACAGGGGGAACATGTGAGACGAGAGTCTAAAGCTGGGGGCGAGGTTGCTTCATAAGAGATGTACCATGAAGTCCTTCACATTTGTTGCAGGCCTTGAGGCTTCTAGTGGTCAAAGCAAAGAAGGAAACGAGGTCTGATAGACACAGCAGCAGCGCGGTCCTGGGGTGCGGGGAGGGGTTTCTATCTTTTAAGGGTGGTTTTGGTTATTCTTTAACATTAATGTCCACAGTTCATGACTGTGCTACATACTCTCTAGCCAGCCGCTTCTCCAGGCTTATGCCTCCCTGAGCTCTGGGCGAAGGAGGTGGAAGGTAGGAGAAGACTCGGAGACTGCGGTGAAGAACATTATACAGGCCCTCCCTGTGTAGCTCCTGGAGCCCTCTAGTTCTTTCTTTCATGCACTGTCACCATCTGTCATTTCATATGAGTTCATTGAAATTAACAGCAGTTTACACACACTGTGTGTGCCCTGGATGATGGCTTCTCTCCTGCTGAAGTGGAAGCTCCCGGAGGACAAGGAACTCAACAGTTCTGTTCCCCAGTGCCTCTCTGAGGCCCAGAACAATCCCAAGCACCCAGGATGTGCTCAAAAGCTTTTGTTGAACAGAGGCATGTCTGCAGGCCCTGTCTTTCCTCCTCCGCACACACCCTATTGCATGTCACTCTTTCCCCCCCGCCCCGGGAACTCTACACATTCTGAAGGAGCCAGAAGAGTTTCTCTGCTTGAACATGGAATCCAAACTCTCCAAGGACAGCTGGGCAGCTGGTGGACACACGATAGTGCTTGCTGACAGATGGACGTTGGGACAGGCTGAGCTGGGCCAGGGACAGAGACCGGCGTTGGCTGGGGAGGTGAGGATACCCGCCCTCCTCCTCTGCATGCTGCAGCTGCACAGAAGAGCCATCTGGGCCACACTCACCCGGCGGGAAGAGGGGCCCGGTGGCGCCAGTGTTCCATGTGAAGCAGCGCTGGGCAGTCCTCTGCCTGGCCCCCCACCACCCTCCTCCCCCGCGGAGCTCAGAGCCTCGACAGGCGCCACGTGGCATTAGGGCTCCAGCCCCTACCAGATGCTGGGCTCCTAAGGGTGCACTGCCACCCACACCACCCTCTGGCACCTTAGGAGTCACTTGGGGAACAGCCGGCTTGGCCCTGAATGCCTGCTCTCCGGCTGTGGACACCGCCCCTTGTCCCTGCCTCCTCGCACCTCCAGCTCCCTTCCCCCACTCCGCACACGAGGCAGGTTCTTGTTCCTTGGGATTCAGTCAGAGCCTCCAACACATCTTTTATTAATATTAATTCTTTTTAAAAAAATTTTTTCAGTGCTATTTACCATCTGTTTTTTTCCCTTGGCTGAAAATAATTGGAGACGAAACGCCCGCTGCTCGGGGTCCCCCGCGTAGTCTCATAAGGAACAATGGGGACAGACAATGACTGCATTTTTTCCCCAGCAAACAAGCTGGAATACACTCTCCTTGCCAGGCTGCAGAAGCTGCACTAAGTCAGATGGATTCCAGTGTTTCTTGTCTCCTGCCTGTTCAGTGTCCCATGAATCTTCGGTCCAAAACGCCTCCTCCAGGGGGTCCTTTGGTTTCTATCAGCCACGTTTACTGATTTTCCTCTGTCCTAACAACATGTGGCACATTTGATGTTCCACTAAAGTTTGCACCATCTGTAAATATAAATAGCCTGGTCTTGATTCCATTAGAAGCCCGTGAATGGAATATTCCAAACTGACTGCTGCAGGGCCATGGGCCGCCAGGATGGGGCTCCTGCTTTGGAGAAAGGAAGGGGAGGCGGTGTGGTTTCCTCCCTCCAATGGAGCCAGAACGTTTGGCTTCCTGGCTGATGGGCTCTAAGCCCCCCTAGATTTCTTCAGGGTCATGGAATCATATGTCACTGTTGAAGGGACCTTACAGAGGCTCGCTTAGCAGATGAAAGGCTGAACACAGGCGGGTCAACTTCACGGAAGCCGGAGAACCTTAGCGCTCATTCCCCTCACCAAGCACACTTTCTGAGGGCAGGTGTCCTGGGGCTGTCCCCACCCCCAGGGCAGCAGCCCAGAGATGGAAGTCCCCCAGGGAGTCTGCAGCCCAAGTCACTCAGGGGGACTTGTGGGCACCTTGCTGGTGTGACACTGAGCCCTCGTCCTGCCAACCTCGTTTAGGTCTTCCGCCCTTGTGCCCACCTGTCAGGTGCAAAGGCTGCAGCAGAGGGACCTGCCATCACCCGTGGCTGGCACAGGGCGGCAGCTGGCTCCCATTTCTTACAGACACTCACCGACTTTTCCTTCTTCCCGTTAGTCCCTGTGGCCTCCTGCTCTGATCTTGGCAGGTACATACCTTCCAGGTCGTGCACTTACTCTTCATCTCTCTCTCTCCCCCTGTCCCGCTCCCATGTGAGGATACAGACAGAAGACAGCTGTCTATGAACCAGGAAGTAGACCCCCACCAGAGCCTCCCAAAGACAGATCCTGACTGTCACTGGGGACTCCTGGGAGACCCCAGCACCCTGGGCTGCTCTCTCCTGCAAGCCCCATCCCCCACAAGGGCCTGGGGAGCCTGAGCTGGGGCCCATGGAACTCACCTCTCTCTTCCTATTTATTCAGTGGTACTGGTTCCCCTGCACTTAAGTGGAGGTTCAGTTACGAAGGCCTAATCCCACACTTTCCCTGGCAGAACGATAGCCAGCACTCTCCTCTTTGATCTGCAAGAACTTCCCTCAAGTTTGAGATGGGCTAGATTTGTGTTCCCACGCTCCAGGGCATTCATGGTCCCCCTGAGGAGCCGGCTTAGCTTTTTCAGACTTGCATTTTAAGAGCCCCTTACCTGGCCCTCCTGCCCCTGTTTGTTTTGCAGTCAACAGGGTCACCCTGTCCCCCATTTAACTTGGCTATTAAACCTCTTTATGAATCCATAATAGGGGTGGAAAGACCTCTGCTTGCTGAGATATGGAATCGAAACACAGCTTGTATCAGTCAAGGTCTGACCTCCCAGGTGAGTGTTATCCGATATTTGTGGGGTTTCTTTCTCTCCACTGTGTTCCTGCAGGGTGTTGAAAGGAATACAGAATGTCAGGTCAAAGAAAGGGGCTTGAATCTACTTCTGCCACTAGCTCCCTGCAAGATGGGACAATGAGTGAGTTAATGGAACCCTCCAAGACTCAGTTTCCTCTCTAAAAAGGGGGCTGTTGGAGGATTTCCTGATGTATTGGTCTGTTCAGGCTGCCACGACAGAGCAGCTTAAACAACAGAGATTTATTTGCTCGCAGTTCCAGAGGCTGGAAGTCCAAGATTGAGGGGGTGGCAGGGTTGGTTTTTCCTGAGGCCTCTTTCCTTGGCTTGTAGATGGTCATCTCCCTGTATCCTCACATGGTTTCCTTCTGCAAGTGTCTGTATCCTAATCTCCCTCTTCTTAGAAGGGCACCAGACATGTTGGATTAGGGCCCATCCTAATGACCTCATTTGTCTTCCTTGCCTCTTTTTTGCTCAAAGAACCTGTCTCCAAACACAGTCACAAACTGAGGTCCTGGGGGTTAGGGCTACAACATATGAATTTGGAGGGGACACAATTCAGCCTATAACACCAGATGTAACATGGGGGAGGTGATTCTGTTGCATCACATAAGAAGTGTTGTTGACACCTCATCTGGTGACAGCTCAGTACCTTCAGTTAATCACTCACAAGTTTTACACTGTGCAATGTGAGATGATGAGGGTGCTCTTGTATAGGGCACTGGAAAGATCAGTTGCTGTTGGAAAACAGTCTGAAATGGCATTAGACTGACTGTCTGAGTTCCAGTCCCACATCCACCACTCACTTGTGCAATGAGCTCAGGCAAGTTATGCGACTTCTCTGCTGGGTCTCATCTGAAGGCATGGACCATCACAGCACCATAGTGATGATGAGACAAGATAACCATGCAAAGCTCTTAACAGAAACCCTGGAGCATAATAAGTACGCCTTCCGTTTAAGCTATTTGGTAGTACTTCCGGTTGTCCTTCCAGACGAAAACTGTGGACAGGAGCACAGTCAGGGCTCACGTGGGTTTGTGTGGTTCATTTCTGGAGTTGGGTTTTTCAGACTCTCCCCCGCTTCCTCTGGGCAAAATAGTTCCAATTCCTTCAACCTTGCTTCACAGAGCCTAGTTTCCACGACTTTGATCATTTCTGTGGCTCCTGCCTGGACACCCTCCAGCCTCTCCGAGCCCTTACAGGAGGAGTGACACAGGCTCGACTCAGCAGTCTAATTAGAGGAGCTGACTAATACGGGACTGAGAGGGGGGATGACTTGGGGGCCGGGGCATGTCACGGGCCTTTTATGTGTGTGGAATCCAGTTGGCTTTGAAGATGGCAAGGCGCTCTGTTGACTGTGACCAGATGCCCTGGACTTTCCAGGACAGGCTCTTTAGAGATGGTTCAGATTTCAAATCTTCTATTTGATTGTCCCCATAAACCAATAAAAATGTCCCAGCAGTTCTAACTTTCCTGCTTCCCCACTGTCGCCCCCAGAGTGCCTCTTACACATGGATGACACTAAACTATTTCCCTAGCCCGGCAGGGGACAGATGACATCCTGATGTGGTGAGGTCATAGGATGGCAGTCCTAGAGAAGGGAGGGTTGTCCTGATTTCACACAGCCTTCCCTTTTGTGAACCAGAAGTTGTACAACATGCCAGGCCACTCTGTTAGGATTTTGTATTCAGAAAATATGGTCATGTGAACAATCTTGCTCATTTGTTCTCGGTCTCTGGACAGCAATCACCAGTAGGTCTTTTTCTCCTAAACCTGTGTCTGGCCCCAAACCTTAGCTCAGGGTCAAGCACCTAGTTAGTATGGGCTCACCTAGTAGTTGATGACCAACTGGAAGCTGGTCCTGTCTTCATCCTGAACATATGGTGGCTGCTTTTAGCCCTAAATATATCACCTTATAATTGTACTATTGAATTTCATCTGTTTTTTGTAGGGCCATGTTTTCAATTTGTCACGGTTGTTTTCAGTTTTATTCTTGGCTTTCTGAGTGTGAGCCACCCCACCAAATTTAGAAACGTGTGAGGATTTCATGAGCACAACGTCCACCCTTTTGTTTAAGTCATTAATAAAGATCAGCCCGGTGGTTAATCCCAGAAGAGCAGTGGTCTTTCAAGTGCACACCATGGCACTTGCTCTCTGATAAAGAATGGCTTTTTTGGTTGGCCGTAGAGCCCTGTGTTTGCCATAGAACTCTGTGTTCACCGTGGAACATTTACAACGTGCAGATAAGCACAAGAAGGAAATAAAAATAACTCATCCCACCAATGTAAGTGCTGTCATTTGGTGTGGATTCTTCTTGTTAAATATATATATATATTTATTTATATATTGTTAAATATATATTAATATTTATTTAATATATTTATAAATATATATATATTTATACACACACACACATGTTAATCAACATGGGTTAAGTGATACACCTTGCACGATGAGGTGTTATTTGCGGAGCTGATCGTATGGCGTGACCAGTGGGCTAGTTATGCGCACTCCATTACCACACAGACATTCCCAAATCAAAAGCTTCTCTATATAATGTCTATATTCACACACACATAACCCAAACTCTAGTCCACAAACACTAGCTCTACGAGACGGTCCAAGAAAACGAGGGCAGCACTGTCCACTCTTCTTGAGAAATGCTCTTCACGCAATGTGTTAAAGGCTCTGAGAAGCCCCTACAGTAAAAAAATAAATAAATCAAAAAAAAAAATCCTGCATAATTTTTTCTAACTCAACATTCCCCAAAGTTAATTATCTATGTGAACCTGTTTCTAGAAACACCTATTACTATTCCTCTGAGAAACATTTGTAGATGTGCTCTCATAGATTAAATCTTAACATCAGGATAAAGAGAAATAATAATTTTTAAAAGCACTTGACTTAAAGTCAGGAGATCAGACTCCCTCTTTGTCTTTAATGAGTTTAAGACCTTGGATAAGTTCCTTTTGTCTGAGCCTCGGTTTAGCAAGATGATTAGACTCCCCTTATAACCCTAACGTGCCTTGTTTTTCCCTTAAAGTGAAGACAAATGAAAATTCAGTCAGGCTGGGATGCGTTCTTTACGACATCATTTGGCCGTGCCCTCCTGTCTCACAGTCATAGCCATCATATATCTAGCATCTTACACAGGTTAACTCTTTGGACCCTTGTAACAGCCTTCTGGCGTGTAGCAGGAACCGAAGGGGTTAAATTCACTTGCCCTACAGCCACATAGCCAGGGAGAGAATTATTATGTGGACTCCAGGGCCCCTGCTCTTTGTCACTAAGCGGGACCATCCCTGCGTTCCCCCAGATGGGGATCAGTTCTAGCATCTTCCCGGGAAAGTTTCCCGGGTCACTGGCTCACAGGGCTCAGGCGCTCTTTTTTTCTTCTGCAGAAGTGAGCAGTCCTTCACCGGCCCCCACCCTCGGGCCTTCCTGGTCTTCTGTGATGCCACTGCACGTACAGCTCCACCCGACGTGGACTGACCCCTCAGGGAGCCTGCACGTGCCTCTCCACCGGTCCCGCAGGTTTGAACAGATCTGGCTTCCAAGCTCTCCATCTGCTTCTTCCCTCCTCCAGGTGAGCCTTCCTTCATCTAATCACCGGGTGGCAATAGACCTCCACAGAACCGCGCAATCGAAGGGAAGGGAACATCCCTGCCCACCGCCCTGCTTTACTGCCTTTGCCTCCTTGCCTTTAATGGGAATGGGGCGGGGGGGCGGGGGGGTAAGTGGTAGAGGGGCCGTGAAAGTTTGCAGCAGCCCGTCCTGCCTGCCTAGTCTACTTAGTAAGAAAGAGCTACATTTTAGTCAGAGATCACTGTGTGGCAGCGCTTACTATCTGATTTATGTGGGCGCTTATCTCAACAGCCCTACGAGGTGTGATATCTTTAATGTTCAGATGAATCCAGGGAAACAGAGGGAGGCTGAGTCATTTACCTAAAGCCACACAGCTTGTAAGAGTCAGAGCTGGGAAGTGAACCCAGACCCAACCCTTCCTACAGGAGCTGTGTACCTAACTCCCCTGGAATACTGCCTCCCCCTTGCCCACCAGGCCCTGCCCCTCTCCTCTTTTCCCACCCACCTCATACTGAGGCACAGGATGCCCACCTCCCCCAGCCCCTCCTCCACTCTGCACAGAACTGCACTCTCTCTCCAGTCTTGCCACCCTTCACACTTTCCCTTGGCTTCCCAGGCTGCTCTCAGTCCCTAAAATGCCCCTCCTGCTTCCTCCCGAGAAGTCTGACCCTCTCCCCCTGGGCCGGGTGGGTGACACAACTTGAGCAGAAAGGTGAGGAGGCCTCCTTGCCGGTGGTGCCTGTAGTCCTGCGAGAACCAAGGGGGCTGTGAGCAGTGTGTAACAGAGACACCTGCTGGCTACTCCAAGCACAAGATCCCGGAAAACCCTGGAACTTGGTCCCTCCCTGGGAGGGCCAGGTGGACACAGTATTTGGCAGGGTTTTCTCTCCGTGCTTCCCCCTCAGGCCAGGCGGCACTGGTTTCCGAGAAGGCCCCGATGGACTCTTGTCACTTTCTCTCACTGCTGCTCTGAGGACAAAAGCCAAAGGGAAGGGACAGCTTTATTTCAAAGTAAGAGCCGCCTGCTTCGTGTGGTGGCTCCCAGCTTGGCTTGGCTGCCAGGAAGGTGGAGGCAGAGACATTTATAGGCAAACAAACAGAGGGTGGCTTTCCTGTGCAAACGGAGGGAAAAGGAACAGCCTCCCCCGCCCCTCCCCCACTCCCCACCCTGCACGGGTTGATTGGATGCCGAGTGCGTTTTTTTAGAAAGGATCCCCTCTTGGCAGGCTGTCTCCTTGTTGAATCAGTGTTTACAACCCCTTATCCCTGCCCGGCACCATTTGATGTACAGAAATGGGGCTCACCGTTGTGGTTAATTGCCATAATTTGCCAGTTCAAATATTGACCTGTGAGATGGTCAGAGAAGAGAGGATAGCCATTTCCCAGGAAATCACCAATCTAAACGAACATCCTCAGACGCCCTGCCAGAGAAGGAGACGCCACTGCCAGCAACACCCTCCTCAGCCTCTCCCCCCTCAGAAAAGGACATCAGAGCTGGACAGGTTATATATAGGTGTGGGGGACAGTCATTTCCAAGGTATACCCCAAATATCTCCAAGGTTTTATAAACAGCCTGATGCCCCCTCCCCCACTCCATTTGATCTGTTCTTCTGAACAGGGCCTCGTTCCCCATTAACCCAGTTAACAAACATCTCTGGATGCCCAGGTGTGCCTTGCACAGTGCTGGGGTTTTAGGAAAAGCAAGGAGCTTAGATATGATCACCATCTGTCTCCAATGTCAGAGAGAGATCCCTAATTTTAAAATACCACATCTACCTATTCTGGTGGGTATGCTCATACAAGGCAAGACTGAGGAATTTATAAATTCTGTGAGTAAAGATCTAAACACACGACAAGCTCAGGAGTGATGCCGTCAGCTGAGGATAGTTGGACACCAGAGTTTCCCCCAGACAATCAAATGATTGTTCTCAGTTACCATGGATAGTGTGAACTCTGAAGGCTTCCTGGAGGAGGAGGGATTGAAAAGGTCTCAAAGGATGAAATAAGGAAGGGAGAATGCCAAGTGCAGAGGCCATGCAAGGAAATATTTAGCTGGAGTGGGAAGAAAACCCTGTGACAATAAGGCCCCCCACAGTGGATTGTGTCAGTTCACAAGAGGCTCTGAAGACCCAGCTAAAGAGTCTGGGCTTCCTCTAGAGGTCCCGATGCAGTCATTAAAGGTTCCTAAATGGGACATCAATAGGATCAGAGCAATGCATCCAGGAGACGGCAGAAGCAAGAGATAAGAGTCAGAAACAAGTGTTCAGAAACCGATGGAAAGGCCCTGGATATCAAAAATGGTAGGATCGCATGCCTCCTTGACACAAAAATGCAGATGCCCATGGGGCCGGGAGACCCTTTGCGATCAGCTGATACAGACGAGCAGGCTCATGGGTCCTTCTTCCCGGGACCTTTCTATATGGTGAAGTTGCAGCATGGAGCATTTTTCAAGGGGGTGGACCCAAGGATGCTTTGGGTGCTCGGACGAAGGTTCCGAGGAATGGGGCAGCCTGAGACTGGGGCAAGACAGAGGCCTAGCGCACTAATTCTACAATGTTGCCTGAGGGACTGAATGCAAGCAGGGACAGGCCCACCTGGACTGGGCAATAGAAATACAATTCAAGATGCGTGTGTG
The DNA here is from genome assembly GCA_004026545.1 of Mormoops blainvillei. Lineage (NCBI taxonomy): Eukaryota > Metazoa > Chordata > Mammalia > Chiroptera > Mormoopidae > Mormoops > Mormoops blainvillei. Next base: position 120,684 of record PVJD01001349.1, read on the forward strand.
ATATTGTTTCTGAGGCGTCACATTGAAAAAAACAAAGTTAAAAGAAACAGGTGACATTGGTGTTATATTTTAATTGGCCCCACTTATTTAGGATATTACCATGCGAACATATGATTAAAGTTTTAAAATTGTGGTTGAGATATTTTTCCTTCTTTTGCTCTGTTGTTTTCGTGCGAACTCTTAGAAGTCTGGTGTGCGCTTGACGCTTAGCACACATCTCCACTGGGAGCAGCCACACAGGCCGAGCGTTCCAGAGCCCCCCGTGGCTCACCGCACCAGGCAACTCTGTGCTAAGCTCTAGATAATTGCTTCTCAGCTGAGGGTGATTTTATTCCCCAGGGCCATTTGGTAACGCCTGGGGACAGTTTGCGTTGTTACAACGAGGGGGTAGAGACCAGGGTGCTGCTAAACATTCTATAATGCCCAACTCAGCGCCCCTGCAGCAAAGAACGTTCCAGCCCAACATAGTGGGAGAAGAGAGTCAGAGCTCCACGTGACTCTGGGAGGAGAGGGAGACTCAATGCCAGGTTGTCAGAGTGATGCCTCTGCAGACACTCCTGCTAGAACCCAGGCCTCGCCTCAGACAGGGCAGGCTGCCAGGCGCCAGTGTCAGGACTTCCCGGTGCTTTGTGATAGGGCATGGACTACACCCTGAGCCACTCAGATAAGCCAGATTGTGTTCTCAATGATTATAGTCCTGCAATTACCCTCACTCTGCCCCTCCCAGACCTCAGCATTGTGGTTGCTATACAGTGCAGTCCCCACTCGGGACAACTGTGCAATGGACAGCCATGTGCACAGCCGCCCGTGCAGTGGTGCGTGACCTATGCAGCTGGGCCTGGCAGCCTCCCTCCCAGAAGCCAAGGGCCCACGTCTCATCATCACGGCAGCCTCTCCTGGTTTTTCGTTTTGGCCATCCCATGTTTGGAAGTAACAAAGAAGCAGAGCCGCCGGTGATTATCTGTGTGATAGAGAAGACTCTTTCGACATGGGTGTCATAACCAGGAATTAAAAGTGGCACTGGACTTCCATTCCCGGGGTTGTGCTCTTGAGACAGGGTCTCTGGTCTTTTAATAAGGACAGCCTTTCCCCTCTTTATTCCTTCCTTCCCTCCCTACAAATATTTACTGTATTGCAAAGTCCCTCAGGGTGTTGGGCTAGGTCTTGAGCAGATAAGGACAGAAGGATCACAGCTCTTGCACCATATCTCTGCAGGAAATCAAGATACACTTAAAGTAAACTGTTTTCAGTAAAACCAGGAAATCAAGATAAATTTAGAGCAAACTATTTTCAGTAGAACAGGTGATTTTTCTTTTTTAAATCCATCATCAAAAAATAAGGACAGTTCTGAGTTAAAGAAAGCGTATATGTAGTATTTTGATTAGAAGTACCCACTCTGGCATCAGGCTTCCTGGATTAGAAGCCAGGCTTCCTTAGTCGCTAACTGTCACCTTAGGCACGTTACTTAAGTGCTCTGTGCCTCGGTTTCCCCATTTGCCAAATGGAATAATAACAATAACTACCCCAAAGGGCTGCAGTGGGAATTTTAACAAGTTAATATATGTAAAATGCTTAGAATCATGTTTGCCATAGAGTCAGTGCTCAATAAATATTAGCTTATAAAGGAAAGAGATTTCTTTTTTTAAACTGCAGACTGCTCAGTCTTTAACGTGCGTATGGGCTCTGTGGCTCTGGAAAAGGGGGACAGGTAAAGATTACTTCCTAATCTTCTTTGGCCACTGTTTTCGACTGGGCCCCCTAAAAAGCAAAGCTGGAGACAAAGATGAAAGTGCTAACTCTTTCTGTACTGGGTACAAGCCCAGGGCAGGGCAGATGAAGGAAGGGGAGAGGAGGCAAGGAGACAGGTAAGGCAATCTGCCGTGACCACGCCATACTGGCCACTACGGTACCCTGAGGTTGCTTGGCAGGGGTGCTTGCTATACACACAGGATTTCCCCAGAATGGCTACAAAGGAGGAAGTGCTGCCCCAAAGAGAGAAAGATGGAGGATTTATCTGCCCACCTCCCTCCCAGGTCCCCTTGGTCCAACCTCCCCCCCCCAAACCCCCAACTCCCAGAGGAAGATCTGATTTCACCAATTATGTCATTTGTCCCCTTAACAGCTACTCCAGATTCTATACCTGGTGGTCTGAGTTTCCATCTAAGTCTGGAAGGGGAGTGTCCCGGCAAAGGTGGGACATCAACCCAGAAGGAGCAAGATGGGGATGGTCAAGGAGCTCTCAGAAGGTGCATGGGTTCATGGCAAGTACAATCTTGGAAGCTGTTTAGGGGAAACCTTCTCTTGGTACATTAGATGCCCTGGGAAGCAAGCTTAGATTTGCCTGCAATGGCTCAAAGACCCAGGTCCCACATCCTGGCCCAGAAGGAACCTGCAGCTGGGGGAGAGGGAATGGGGGGTTCGGAAGTAGTGGGGAGTAAACAGAAAACGGCTACAACATGAAAAAAAAAAATGTGATGTGTTTCGGGAGAACCCCATGGGATTTGGTGAGGTCAGAAAGCAATGTCAGATGTGGTGAGGCTGAAGGGTCAGTAGGAGGTAGGCAGTCAACAAAAGATGGAGTGCACATGGGTTTGGGAAGCAGAGAGGCAGTGCCCATGCCGGGGGTATCCTTTCCCTGGGGCCACCATAGCAAAGTACCATAAACGGGTGGCTTAACACAACAGAAATGTGTTCTCTCACAATTCTGGAGGCCAGAAGTCCAAAAGCAAGGTGTTGGCAGGGCTGTGCTCTAAAGGAGACTTCCTTGCCTTATCCTAACTTCTCATGGTTGAGAAGATCCTTGGTATTTCTTGGTTTGTATCTGCATCACTCCAGACTCTGCCTCTGTCTTCACATGGCCTTCTTTCCTGCGGGTTTCTGAGTCTCCTCTTATAAGGACACAAGTCATATTGAATCAAGGGCCCGTCCTACTCCAGTAGGACCTCATCTTAAAAAATCAACCTGCAACAACCATATTTCCAAATGAGGTCATAGCCGCAGTCCGGGAAGGATATGAACTTTGGAGAAACACCATTCTACCTGGTACACAGGTGGCACAGCAAGGGCAAAAGCCTGGAAGAAGAAAGAGAAAGGCCAAAAAGAGTGACCAGAGCTGCTGGAGTGACTGCAGTGGCTCTGGAGGTTGGTGGCGAAGAGGAGGCCGGACACACAGCAAGGCAGGACCCCGAGAGCTTCGAAAGCCACGAGCTCATCCTGAGTGGGGAATCGAGTGTTCTCATCAGAGCTGTACTCTAGAGAGATCCTTAGCCCCGCTGCGCGGGGTGCGGTTTGGAGGGGTCTGAGTTGATGGGTTAACCGGGAAGGCTTCAGGATGGATTTGAAATCTGAGCTAGGCCTGGACCAGGCAAGGGATCGGCAGGGAGGGTGGAGTGGACATTCCAGGCGGGCACAAAGGGCAGAGCCAGGAACAGGCTGTGCATTGGTTTTACAAACACTTTCAACTTGGTTCTAATGGAGGTGCCATGGCGAAGTAGGGAGCAATGCAGGGTGGACTCGGACAGCCAGGGTGTGGGGGTCTCCCTGTCTGAGCACAGGCCCCCCATGGTGGGAGGGTGACTCTGCTTTCCAACACAGTGAGCCAGTCGCCTCTGAACTTGGACTAGCACACAATGTGCCACAATCCTGTGGCCCCTGACTCCAGACATCTGGAGACTTTCCTAGAGATGGGTCCTGAGACAAAGCTGCTGCTCCCTGTCCCCGGGGGAGTGGCTGAGGTCTTCTGGTCCTTCCCACCCTCCACCAATGCAGTAACCACAGGGGTGGGGAAGCAACAGAGAGCTGGGCTTGAAAATGCTGGGGTCAGGAACTCCGGGAAAGAATGGCAACTATGAGAGGGCTCCGCTGACACAATTTAAGATGTGTCTGACTGGAAACGGCAAGCAATTTCAGATTACAAGAGTCTCTGAAGACACTTCTTTAGCGTCAGTGACAAGAGGGTCTCATGCCTCCTGCCAAGAATTCCAGAGGCCGGGATGCTCTTCTGGGATCTGAAGTTGGAGAGTTTCCCATGGGATTCCCTGATGAGGGCAAATTCCATCTTTACCCATATTTTGTTCCTTGAGAATCCAAAGTTGAGGGAGACTCCATCTTGGGGTGATGGAAGATAGACGCTGAGTCTGGCAGGCATGGATTTGAGTTCCATCTCCCTTCTTTTGAACTATGTGATCTTAGGCAACTGACTTACCCTCTCTGAGCCTGTTTCTTCACCTGTAAAAGTAGAAGTACAATGAATTGAGGCACTGTGTACAGTGCCTGGCACATAGGGTAATGCTCCCTGTTATTTCCCTCTTCAAAAATGGCTAATGGGGCAGGATCATATACCTGGACCACAATACCAACTGGTGCTGACTAGTCAGATTTCTTTCATTCATTCATTCATTCATTCATTCATTCATTCATTCATTCCATGCATATCACAAATAGTTACTGACACTGTCATGGGCACTAGGTCACTGTCATGGACACTAGGGATTCAGCAATGAGCTAAACAAAGTTCCGGGGAGCCTGTGCTCTGGTGGAGGGAGACAGAAATAATCAGATAAATAAATATATATCAATTCACGGTAAATGGTAAGAGGCCAGAAGTGCAAGAAGGGGGGACAAATGAGAAAACCAAGGTGTAATTTTACTTATTTATTTTTTAAGGGGATGACATTTTAATAGGGACGTCAGGGAGGGTCTCAAATCAGATGGCCTTTAAAGAGAGACCAGAATCAAGCCAGGCAGAAAGAATTATAAATGCGACGGCCCTGGCGAAGACATAGTCAACAGCCAAGACACAGCTGAAATGCAGACAGCGAAGGGCGAGAGGTCACAGGTGGGATGGGAAAGAACTGGGCACATACCACAGAAAGTCTTGCCCACCATGGCAAGGACTCTAGGTTTTATTCATGGTGAGATGGAAGCCCACCTCCCTCCTTGTCAACCATATTTTTTCACAGCTGATATTAATTGGACCCTTAATCATGCCAGGCATGGAGCTAAGCACTGTACAAACACTTAATCTTACAAGAACCTCATAAGGTGTGCGCCCTCACGATCCCTGTTTTACAGATGAGTAAACTCAGGAGTGCAAAGCTTAAGTTGACTGCCCAGGATTCAGCCTAGAAGTCCCTGAGTCTCAACCTGCCTTTCATCTTGGGTGACCTTTCCCACGGCGCCTACAACGCTCAGCTTATTTCGTTGTTATCACAAGGTCACATAAAGTCTCATGGGAAGACAGAGGCCCAGATTGAAGTGATGCATCTATAAGTCGATGAATGCCAAGGATTGCCAGCAACTGCCAGAGGCTGGGAGAGACACATGGAACAGATTTTCCCTCCTGCACTGCCAATGTCTTGGTTTTGGACTTCTGGCTTCCAGAGCCATAGAAAGAATAAATTTGTTATTTTTTATAAGCTACCAAGTTCCTGGTAATTTGTTATGGCGGCCCTAGGAAACTAATGAGGGTTGGTGTAGAGTAACGGAGTGAGCCCTGTGCTGGAATCGACAGACAACCTGAATCTAAGCTCTAACTCTTCACCTCCTAGGCGTATAAGCTCTCCTAACTCCTATGCTTTCACCTAGGCCTCAGTTTCTTCCTCTGTAGAATGGGTACACTGTAACCTGGCTTCCGGGGGTTTAGTGAGAAGAAATGAGATCTGAAACAATACAGACAAAGCATCTGGCAGAGTTGGCAGAGGTCCCACATCATAGAGGGGTGGGCTTGGGTGGGCGAGATGATGAGCTACAATCCTAGTGCTCAGGATAGCACTCAAAACAAGGCTTAGAAGTAGCAGCTTCTGGACATTTGCTTCCAAATCCTCCAAAGTGTTGTTGGCAAAGTGGCTTCTCCCTGACATCACCTCCTGAACAGCCCAGCTCCTGGGCCAGGCAGAAGTAACCATTTGGAGAATGAGTCAAGGAGCCCTGGCACTTGGATACTCAGTCATTACTTCCTGCCAGAAGTCTGGGTGTATGTGTGTGGGAGGGAGCCCTGTGCCAAGGGGAGTCTTAGGGCTTCAAAGCCAAAGAAAAGGCAATTAAGTTTATGATGGAATTAGTCAGGAAACTGTAAACCTAGGGCATTGCCCCTGTATAGTAGGTCCTTTTAGCACCATTTCACAACATACTGAACAGTCTGGGCCCCGATTCCAATGAAATTGTCTCTTAAAAATAAATTTAGAGTCTAGACAAGGTTACCATGACCTCCTTACCACCTCTGGGTCTTCATATGTCACCAGGGTGGGGAGTGGGCCCAGGGATAAAACAAGATATTTCAAATCCCACAACTCAATCCTAACCCTACCCCACCTGGATCTGACTTCCATGAAGCCCATCGATGGCATAGGAAAGGAACTAGAGATGGTGCATTACACAGCCCATCAGAGTGGGCCAGGCAGGAGAACAACTTGGCCTCCCTCAATGGGTTGGACTCCCCCAAGTCCTCATGGTCTTAATTGAAAAAGCAAATTTAAGTAACCAAAATGTTGCCGTCTGGGTCATAAACCAGAGATAAATAATATTCTTTCATGATGATAAAAGGATCAATTAATCAAGAGGCTATAACAACCCTGAACATTTATGCTCCAAATAACAGAGCTTCAAAATACATAAAGCAAAATCTGAAAGAAGAGCAAAGAAAAGCTTACAAATTGACCAATAGACAAATTATAGTGATAGATGGAGATCCCAGTACTCTTCTCTCTATAATTGATAAATCATGTAGACAGAAAATCAAAGATATAGTAGACTTGGACAACACTAGCAATCAACTTGACCTAATTAAGTGGTAATTACCCAAATGCCCATCAACAGGGAGTGAATAAACAAATTGTGGTATGTTTATGCATATTATCTAGAACAAGAAAAAAATGAATCACTCAAAGACATGGAAGAATATCAAAATAATTATGCTTTGTAAAAGAAGTGAACAAGAAAGGAGTACATACTATATGAATCCATGCATATAAAACTCCAGAAAATGCAAACTAATCTATAATGAAAGAAAGCAGATCAGTGGTTCCTTGGGGAGAAAGGTGTGGGGAAGACAGGGAGTGATTAACAAGGAACATGAGAAAACATTAGGAGGAGAAAGATGTATGTTCCCTCTCTTGATTGTAGTGATGGGTTCATGGGTATATACATATATCAAAATTTGTCAAATTATACATTTTATATGCAGCTCATTATATGCTAATTATACCTTAGTAAAGCTTTTTTTAAAATGTCTTAAGGCTCTACAGAAGGCAAAGGAGAAAGTCTCCATTTAGAAACCCTGTTTTTGAAGTTGCGTAATTTGCCTGGTGCTCGAGTTCACGTGCTCTGCTAATCCTGAGATACTGGCCAAAGTCATCTGACACACAGCTCAGCATTCTGGATTGGAGAGAGTATCTGGAGAAACCCAAGGTAAGTGCCAGGGATCCCAGGTAAAATCCCTTCTAAGAAGGGAAAATGAACATGGGTACCTTGTAAGCAACTACAAAGATTTCAGTGGGCAGAGTGACATAGAGTTCTTGTTTGGGCCAGCACAGGACTTCAGTTGCTCATAGCATCTAGAGTTGCAACACCCAATTCACCAGCTAGACTATCTCCAATTAGCCCTTCGGAGAGACTGAGGACTTCCTGGGGAAAGCTTCTTGCACACAACCACATAGTCGCTCACAGACATACAATGTTTGGCAAACATTGGGTGGTGGTGCTGACAAGGACCCTGGTGGTTCGAGAGAGAACCAGCCATGTTGGAAGAAGGAGTTTGGCCAGAGGTGCCAGACACAAACACAGGACCCAAAGATCGGGGCCAGGGGTAGTTCTGGGCAGAGTGTGGCAGCTAGGTCTTGGTGCTGCTGCATATGTGAGCCCTGGGGAGGAATGCAGGATTGTTTGTTTTTTATGTAAACTGAATCATCCCATTGACACCAAATCCTGTGCCCTTAATGATGTACCCTATCGATCCCCAGACCAGGGTTCTGTAAACCCCTGACCACAGACCAGATCTGACCCACTGCCTATTTTTATACATAAAGTTTTATTGGAACATGAACACCACCATTCATTTATGTTTGGTCCATGGCAGCCATGCTACTAAGAGCCGAGTTGTATACTTTTGTGATTGTGACAGAGACTACATGACCTGAAAAGCCCAAAATGTTTACTGTCTGTCCTGTTAAGGAAAAGGTTGCTAACCCCTGGCCCTACAGGTCAGGCCTTATTATGCTGCAAATGATCTGTTTAACTAGGAGTAATTTAAGGCATTTTATTGAAAAGAAACAGATACAGATGGATGGATAAACAAAATGTGATTTTTTTCATTAAACATACATATATAATGGATTATTCAGCCTTAAAAAGAAAGGAAATTCTGATACAGGCTACAACACAGATGAACCTTGAGGATATTGTGCTAAGTGAAAAAGCCAGTCACAGGAGGACAACTACTGCATGAAGTCCCTAGAGTGGTCACATTCATAGAGACAGAAGTAGAACGGTGGTTGTCAGGGGCTGGGGGAGGGGGAATGGAGAATTTAATGAGGACAGGGTTTCAATTTAGGAGGATAAGAAGTTCTGAAGGTGGACGGTGGGGATGGCTGCACTACAATGTAAATGTATTTAACGCCACAGAACTGTACACTTAAAAATGATAACGTTGGTAAGTTTTATGTGAGGCGTATTTTACTACAATTTTTAAAAAGAGAACAAAGAATCAGATATGCGACAAAGTGGATGCAATTTCCCATGAGCTTCTTTTTTAAGATAAAATATAGCCCTTCAAAGGATTTTTAGACATCTCTCCTCTCCTCCCCTGATCAGGACTCAGGTGGAGGCTGTCGAGAAGCACATGGGGCTGAGTGGCAGTCTCTGCAGGTGCTCTGAGGAAGTCGTTCCATCGCATCGTCTTTGGCACAGGTGAGTTGCATGGGTTCCCAGTGCGAATGAAGGCCATAAAGCCTAGGCAGGCTTCTCAGGAGAGTCTGGTCACCCACACACCCCTGGGAGCAGGCTGCCCCCACCGCCAGCTGGTGGGGCAGCAGGGAGGTGAGACCAGCACCAGGTCTGGCATCCACACCAACCACATCAGCAGAAATCCACAGGGAGAAGCAAACGAGATAACGGAAGTGGATGTGAAAATGCTCTTACAAGTTGAAAGCATGCAATGATGGTTGGCTATGTGTTCGGCCTCCAAGGGGTCAGGTTTGTTTTTACAGGTGGAGCAGTGGTCCGATCAGGCTGGCTCTGTGACCTACTGGCTTTGTGACCTTTGGCAAAGCATCCGTTGATCTGAACTTGTTGCCTGGTATGTAAATGGGCTCCTAATACCTGGAGGGGAGGCCATGACACATCAAGGAAGGGAAGTACAAAGCACCCGTCGGCTCTCCTGTGCTAGACCCTAGGTCACAGTCATCTAGTGTCAGTCAGTTCAAATTCTCATGTCTCAGCCAACCTGTGGGCTCTAGGTAGGAAGTGGGTCCCCCAAGTCTTCTCCAAAGACTGCCTGCTTACACCTCAAACACTAGGGGGTTCTTTACTGTGAGGGTGGTCTGAGTGAGGTTATCAGACACCTGCTTGGGGCTCCAGAGAGGCCAGCATCTGTGTCAACCCACTCCATCCTGTGTCCACAGCCCTGTCCAAGTGTTGAATGAAGCTGTCGCAAGAAATCCCACTGTTCAGCCAACTTCTAAGTAACATGGAGCTGGGTGGGCGCAGCCTGGGGGAGTGCTGATTATTGTGACAAGCTGATGTGCAGGCTGAGTCGTGGAGTGATAGCCACACATTTGTCAAGATGTAGCTTTCTGTGCTCAAAGGTGAGAGGAAATAACAGAGCTAAAGAACTGGAGGAGACTGTGACCCATAAACAGGACTTCTGAAACAGAAGACACCCTCCTGTGGCCCCACATGGGACTATGCCTGTCGCAGCTACTCCAGGGCTCCCTGTCTGGGGGTGGCCCGGAGCTGACCCCTCTGAGAGGGTGTTTGGAAAGGGGCCCTCACCACTGTGTGAAGGGCACAGTCAGCCAAATTCTTGTAGGACTCCGGGGTTGTTGCCCTCAGACAGAATGTAGACCTAGGGGGACTTGGCTGCAATCAGATTTCCTTCCTTTGGAGCTAGGGAGAGGGTGTGCGGGGGGCACTGGGTTGGATGTGAGAGACAGAGAGAGAGAGGAAAATCGACTTGCCTGATTCCTTTGTGCCAGGAAATGCAGACACCCTGGTCTTCTTGCTCATGCTGACCTTCTTCACGGAAACAGAAGCTGAAACCTAGAAATGAAAACATTAGTGCTTCTTTGGGGGGTTTTAAAATTAAGGGTAAAAGCAAAAGATAAAAAGAAGTAGATGGCTCTGGGTTAAGTCTTCTCATCTGATTCTCAATCAAGTCAGGACGAGTATGAAAGGACATCCACTGTTCTCTTTCTGATGCGGTTGAATCATCAAATGACACTTTGTTGAAAATATTAAAACCTAGGGGTCATGCCAAACTCAGCTTGAAGGCGAGAAGACATTCTTTCGTCTTAGCACAAGTGCATATTTGGAATTGCAAATGCAAATTCTTTGGAGACAGACTTGCCTTCCTGGCCGGCGAGTACAGACAGAACATTTGAAAGCGGGTCTTGCTTTAATTTTTGACAAGTGTTAGGAAGAGATACTCTTCGCAGCTTGAGAGAGAAGGAGAATGAAAACCAGTTTGCAGGTCAGAGGATGTGGAGGGAGGGCGAAGAAGGGGGTTAGCTCTGCAAGAAACCCTCTGACTCAGTTTCTGCCTCTGCTGAGGGCTCTCTCTGATGTTAAGGGCAAGGGGTGGCAGGGGGTTGCAGAGGGATGGTACAGGTACGTAGGAACCTGGCAAGCAGTCTGAGTTTTTCCAGAGGAGGAGAGGAAGCCACAGAGGCTTGGGTTTCTGGAAACATACCGCACTTACCTATTTTCCAGTGGTTTCCCAGTTTGGGGAATTCATCCAGCCCTGTGCCTCATGGTCCAGCTCAATTTTTGTAGGACTCACGGGCAGCTGCCCTCAGACAAAATCTAGACCTGAGAAATTTGGCTGTGATCAGAATCCCTTCCTGTTAGGGCTTGGGTAAGGGCACACGGCGGGTGAAATCGACCTCTTCACCCAGCCTTCCTATACCCATGTTCTCTCGTGTATAAACACTGAGCTCACACTACCCTGAGAAGACCAGGGGAAGGAAAAGGCTAGGTATTGACATTTACTAGATATGTACCGGGGGCCTGGACTTGACATTGAGTCTTCCCATCAGCGCATCTTGGAGATGAAGGAAGTCAGGTTGAGGTGGGACCAAGTAACCTGCCCAAGGTCCCCCAGTGAATACACAAAGGGCAGAATCAAGATTTAATATGACTGTTTGGCTCTGAAGTTCTTCTTTCTTCTGTACTGAGTCACCAACATGTATAAGAGAAGATAAGGAAATGTCCAATCACCAGATTAAAGCCACACAGCACTGGAAGAAATGAAACTGAAGCATGCCATGTCCCGGTGGCCTAGTTTGAGCCACTTTCACTATAGACAAGGGACTGCTGCATGGTTCACTTATATTTTGTGATTAAGGAAAATCCTAGTAGGGCCAAGATAAATGTCTCGGTGCCACCTAAGCTCTCACTTGCCCTTTGAAAAAATTAAGATGTAATTCACATGCCACAAAATTCACCCATTAAAAGTGGTTTTGAGTATATTCACAAAGTTGTATAACTATTACCGCTATATAATTCCAGAATATTTCATCACCCCTAAAAGAAATTCTGCACCTATTAACAGTCACTTCCTACCCCATCTCCAACCCTCAGCCCTTGGAAACCACCAATCTACTTTTGTTTCTATGGATTTGCCTGTTCTGAACATTTCATGTAAATGAAATCATATAATACGTGGCCTGTTATGTCTGACCTCTTTCACTTCAGCATAATGTTTTCAAAGTTCATCCATGTCAGACCTCGGATCAGTTATTCACTCCTTTTTATGGATAAAATATACTTCTTTGTGGGAACAACTTCTATTCACTCATCAGCTGATGGATATGTGTGATGTTTCTACCTTTGGGCCATTATGAATAATTTTACTATGAGTATTCATATACGAGTTTTGTGTAAACATTTGCTTTCCGTTCTCTTGGATACCTACCTAAAAGTGGAACTGCTGAGTCTTGTAGTAACTCTATATTTAACTTTGAGGAACTACCAAACTATTTTCCAAAGTGGCAGTACCATTTTAAATTCCCACCAGCAATGTACGAAAATTCCAGTTTCTCCACATCTTCACCAGCATTTGTTGTTGTCCATATTTTTCACTATAGCTATCCTGGTGGCTGTGAAGTGACATCTCGTTGTGGGTTTTACTTGCATGTCTCTAATGACTAATGATGTTGAGCACCATGTGATTATTGGCCATTTGAATTTTGTCTTTGGAGAAATATTTAGTCAAATCCTTAGCCCATTTTTTAATTGTGTTACTCGTCTTCATTTCTCAGTTGCCAGAGCTGTGGATCCTAGACTCTTATTAGATACATGATTTGCAAATATTTTCTCCCATTCTGTGCATTATATTTTTACTTTCTTGACAGTGTCCTTTGAAGCCCTTAATTTTGATGAAATTCAATTTATCAGGTTTTTTGGTTGCTTGTACCTTTGGTGTCCTACCCAGGAAACCACTGCCTAATCCAAAGACATGAATATTTGCACCTACATTTTCTTCTAAAAGTTTTAGTTCTCACATTTAGGTCTTTGACAATTTTGGGTAATATTTGTATATGGTATAAGGTAGGAGCATAACTCCATTCTTTGGCATGTGGATACCCAGTTATCCCAGAACCATTTGTTGAAAAGACTATTCTTTCCCCATTGGCTTGCTTTGGCACATTTGTCTAAAATCAATAGTTAATACACATCAATTAAGTGTATGGATTTATTTCTGGACTCTTGATTCTATTCTGTGGATCCATATGTGTATCCTTATGCCAGGATCGCACAATCTTGATCACTATTGCTTTGCAGTACAATTTGAAGCCAAGAAAGTGTGAGTCCTCAAACTTTGTTCTTTTTTTTTTTTCAAGATTGTTTTGGCTATTCTGTGTCCCTTGCATTTTCATATGAACTTTAGGATCAGTTTGTCAATTCCCGCAAAAAGGCCAGATGTAATTTTGATCCCATGGCTCTTTATCTCTGGAAAGGGCAAGGAAGGAAAGCTGTGGGCAGGTAAAGGAACTTTCTTAGCACACTGATAATGGGAGCAGAAAATGTCTGTCCTCTAGACTCATCCTCCAGACCAGTGGTCTTACACAGGCTAACAAAAGCTGATATGGCTGGGTCTCTATGCTGACGGCTGAAAGACACAGGGTTTCCATCCAAGCCTACCCCATGGGAAAGCGTTCTACATTTGCCTATTCATTATTCCACAGCCATTTGCGAAGAAATGAACCGATTTCCATCCAGTTCAATCTATCCCAAAGACTGGCAAAATGCACAATGAGTTAGATTTGGGGTTTAGCACACCACCTTAAAATTAAATGGTATGTCTTCTGTGATTTTTTAACCAGAGTCACTGAAATTTGACCGAAGTTATGGAAGTTTGTGCCAAATTAGACCACTATTAATTACTTAAAGCAACAATTAATTATATGTGAATACTCCAGGATGTGGGCCTGTGTTCTCATCTGTGAACAGAGATGATTCTTGGGTCTCTATCAGCTCTGAAATTCTATAATTTCAGTCCTCGGCTGGGCTACCATGAGCAGCCCCTTCCTATCTTGAGTCCTTCCTCAGTGCCTGAGCCGCCACTTCCATGGTGACCCTCACTGAAAGGGACTGAACACAGTGATGAAAGAGGGTGTGTCCTGTTTGAATACATCCTGCTGCTTGGTGAGGTTCTCTAAGATTAGAAAACACCTGTCTGCTAGAGAGGTGGAGACTTCACTCTAGTGGCTCTCAGACTGTTCTTCTTATACGTCTTTAGGTTAATATTTCAGTTCAAGGGGAAGCTCGTCTTGCAGGATCACCAATACTGAGCCTTCTCAGGGTTCCACGGATTAAACCAGGCTCATATAACTCCTTCCCAAGCTCTAGAAGTCTTTCATTATCGACTTTAGGCTCAGAACAATAAAAAACAAGCACCCTCTGACCCTGACCCTCTAGAAACTTGCAGTTTATAACAGAGGAAGAAAATGAGTTTATGTGGGACCTCATGTGCCAACACCCATAGATTAGCAGTGATTTATTAGTGCACTGTGTGGCGAAGGATTCTGAGGCTGAGTTTCAACAGGAAAAAAGGTGGCATGATGGAGTATGTCCAGGAGAGGGTCCAGAGCACAGAATCTATATGTTTGCCATCCTTCATCAACACACAACATATATGTATATGTTCACCAATCTGTGAACTCTGAAGTAACTAGAAAGACTACACAGTATTTCTAGAATGAATAATATCTTACACATAGGCATATGCACAATGATTTTTCTAATACAATGCAAGCTTATTTCAAAGAATCATTCAATTCAGAGTGGATTTCTTTCATTATACATGTTTTCTGTCCACAGATAAGTCCAATGGCTACTCTGGGGATATGCAAGATATTTTAAAAGGCGTCATCATCTTAAGAAAAGTAGAAACCACTGCTGTATTGCCTACCCATAAGCAAAGGCTGAAGGACAAACAAAGATATCAGACATAATTATGTCATGATGATTTGACATGAATCAACACACGGAATAAACAGTTTCTTAACATGGTTTTTCCTGGCATTAACATGGTTTTTCCAACAACCAGGTAAACATATTATGGAAAGGGAGGTCCTAATGCTGGAAGTGACTCTATCCCATAGTAATAATAATGATGATGATGATGATGAGTTCCTTCAGATAACAAAATGACCCCGGTCCAATCCCTTCCCAATTTTGATCTCATAGAATGTCACAACCAAGAGCCCTTTGAAATGTCTACCTCAGTGGTTCTCAAACAGTGACTGGTAGTGGCAGATTTCTGGCCTCAAAATCTTACCCAGAACCACAGAGTATTAAACAGATAAAAGAGTAGCCTTTCCAGCTGCGGGGAGGATGGGGTATCAGGCTCCGCCATGTTGGGCATCCCAGGGTCCGCTGTGGCTATACCTGCAGACTCCCAGGGCTGGGTATCAACAGCATCCAACCCCTGACCTCATGACCACCTTTACCAGGAGGGGTCAGGAAACCATGACCCCCATTCTCAGTCCCCACCTTCAAACCAAACCTAATGCCATATTGCCTTGACAACGCCCAGGCAAGCCAGACATGCTGTCCTCTTTCCAAACTGGCCACAGAGAAACAGCCCCTGCATGGTGCACCCACACTGGAATCGTCCTGGCCCCAAAGGGGTGATTGGTCAAAACTAGAAGACTCCTGATCAAGAATCCTTCCAGGTTTTGAATTTGTCTATATCTTTTTTTTTTTTTTAAGGTAAAAATCAAGTGATAAAATGCAGGCATTTTGTGTCTCATTGTGATTTGTATCTTTAGTGTAAAAATCTGCCCAGAAGGTCTGCCTCTGAGCCCCTTCGTTCCTTCCTTCCTTCCCCTTCCCCTCACCCCCTTCCCACTCCATTTTCCTCTTTGGGCCAGGTTGAGTCAGCCTCGCCTGGTCCCGCCCCTGCGGTCTGCGGTCCAAGCAGCCTGCCGAGCAGCAAGGGCCCGACTCCATTCCACGCCACCCCCCGGGCAGTGCCTTGGCAGAGATTTGAAACATTTCTATTTAAATGACATTTGAACAAACGCGAAGGGGTTCAGTTGTACGTCAATCACATTCCCTGGGACCCAGTTGGGAGCCGGGTCCCTGTGGACAGTGCGCATGGAGTTCCCTCTGTTTTCTGATTTGAATTGCTTTGTTCTCTGTCCAGGAGGGGGGAAAGAGGGGGATGCATTTGGCCTAAAATGAAACATTTCCCTTTTAAGTAAAAAACTTGAACATGGCTTGAAGGAGAGAGTTTAAGCTCCATAATCCCTGGTCCTGAGCAAAAGCAGTAACAAGCCTGCAATTTCCTTTTTGGAGGAGAGAAGTCAGAGAAAGCTATTGGGCTGAGCAGACTGGCGCCCTCCATGAGCCTGCCCAGAGCAGGCATTTCACATGTTGCCGGGGCCACCGCGCAAAATCACATTCTGTAAGGCAACTGGGTCTGTTTCCTTTCTGGGTCTCTGCAGATATGTTCCGTGTTTCGGTTGTTGGGGGGTGAGGGGGGAGACCACAGGGGCAGCTTTTCTGTGGCTCCCAGATCTTTTTCCACTCTCCGTGTCTGTGGGTCCCACCCACTGTGCCCATCACCACCCAGCTGCCAATGGCTCCTAACTGGCCCTCCTGCTTCCTGGTAACCTGCATGTTCTGCCCACAGCCTGCCTTCTCTTCGCACCCGCCAGCCACCATCAAGTAACGGAGTCACCGGGGAATGAGGCGGTGTCGGGTCTTTGCACAAACCCCTCCAACTCCCCAAGTTTGGGTTTTCTTATCCCACACATGAGAAAGTTTGACCAGATCGCACACTCTAAGTTATCATCCATTTTGAAAATTGTTGGAATCATCAAGTAATAGCACTTAGATAGCAAGTATCTAAGTTAGGTTTTCTCATTTTTCTGATGAAAAGTAAGACCCCTGGCTGAGCAGCAGCCTCCAGGCATGGAGCTGTCTTGCCGATTTGACCTTGACCTAGCTCCTCAAGCCCTTGTTCTCAAAAGGCCTTGTGCCAGTTATTTAAACATAGTCCACGTTTGTTTAATTAATGGGCAAAGGTAGAGATGGGTGGGTGAATAAATGAGTGAATGGACAAAAATTCTTACCAGACTAACAAATGTTCTCTACCCTGCCCAGGGTTTGATATCGCGACACGAATCACACCAGTAGCAGCTGTCAGAAACACAGCAGAACCAGCCCAGTGTGCCCCATCTTTCAAGCCTCAGGCATTGGTTCATTTCCCTCAGGTCCAGACTTGCCTCTAATTTACCCATTTTGGTGAAGGAGAAGATCTTTTACACGGTGATTTCACGTCCTTGGAACCTTCGATCTTTTCTCTAAGGAGAAAATTGAAAACTTCTGATTCAATTTCTCCATCTTAATATTTATGTAGGAAGCTCATTAGGTTAATCAGGACATTTTTGGTTGCAAATGCCAGAAACTCAATTCAACCTGGCTTAAGCCCCAAAGGAAATGTATCGGTATCTATAAACAAAACCTCCAGAGGAGGATTTGCCTTTGTGTGTAGCTGAATCCAGGTCTGTAAACAATGAGATCAGAAATCTTTTTCTCTCTTCATTTCTCAACTTTGCTTTCCTCAGTTTTGGCTTCACTCTTAGGCAGGCTCTTAGATGTGGAACCTTAAAAAAGATGCTACACACCAAGTAGCTCCAAGCTTACCGAGTCCTTAGAGCCAGTAATCATAGTGAAAAGAATAGAACTTCTAGTAGCTCTAAGTTCCCATGGCTGACTCTGATAGGTCTGGCTTAGGTCAGGTGGCTATTCCTGAACCAATCACTGTGACCGGAAAAAAATGGAATAAATATTCTGATTGGTCAAGCCAGGATTATGGTGGTGGCTTACTGAGTGAGCAAAATGAAAAGGGAGGGTTCTATTGTATACTCAGAAGGAGTGATATGAAGGACACAGACAAATGCCACCTGACCATTACACTGACTTACCTATACTGCCTCAGGCTGCAGATCTATTTTTCTCCACCTCTCCTTAGGGCACATTTACCTTCTTCGGAGCCTTAGGACTTGTGAAGCAGTTCTGAGACCATGGTAAAAGGCTGTGACAGGTTGCATTTTCCAAAGACTGTTGTAATAATATCTTCTTTCCCACATGATCCTCTAGAAACTTGGCATCCCCCCTCCCCTTGGGCCTGGGTGGGCCTGATGGCTGCCTGTCCGATTGCGTGTATCAGAAGTGACACTATATGACATCTCTGTTTAAGTCATAACAATACCATGCATTGCTGCCTTGTTTTGTAGGGATGCCCACTCTTAGGAGGCAACCACCATGCTGCGAGGAAACCCAAGCCTACTGAGAGGAGCTTTGGGACAGCAACCGAGGCCCACAGATTCAACTGAGACTGAGCACCCAGACATCAGCTGTGTGGGTGAGCCATTTTGGTAGGGCCCCCAACTGAGTCACCCCAGCTGAGGCCACACGAAACAGATGAACTATCCCCACCAATCCCTGCCCAGATTGCAGACACATGAGCAAAATAGATGATTCCATTGTTTTAAGGCACTAATTCGTGGCATGGTTTGATCCACAGCAACAGGTGACCAATAGAAGGACTTCAACAGGGATGGGGACTGGGAGCCTGAGCTGACGGTGTACCCACCGTTCCCGATGCCTCTTCCATCCCTTTGGGTGGGTGTTAAATTAGCCACCACTTGCTGTGGAGGAACCAAAAGATGTGGAAGTTATCCCATCTGTTTTGCTAATTAGCCGTGTGGCTCCACAAAAGATATGTCACGTTGCTAGACCTCCCATGCGCTTCCAAATGTGCGAACACGTGTCCCGGGTTGCAAATGTAAATCTCATAAGGCACGGAGAGCTTTCTGTGGAGAAGATTCTCTACAGACAGGACATGGATTCTGACTCAGGTACTGCTCAAGCAGTTAAGCTGTTTCAGAGCCTGTAACCTGCCTTTCTGGAGGAACCTTAACTCAGGGCATGAACTTGCCATGTCATGACAAACATCCTGCTTGAGGGTTTTTATTTGGTACATTTCAATCTAGTCAGTATTAAAATCAAAGCTTGAAGAAGCCCAAAACTTCTGCCAAAATGAAATTTGGCTTGGACAGTGAGTTCACCTCAAGGCAAAACTGTGTTTAAGGCCCTTACGCAGCCTGACCCCAGCCTGGATTTCTGGGCTCCATTCTGTCCCTAATGCATCCTGGGCTCTAGATTCACCAGATCTCACCTGCCACTCAAATGCCTTCATGACTCTGCTCAGGCCCTTTCCTCCGCGTGGAACTCCTTCTCTCTCCTCTCCATTCCTTCTCTAACATATCTGCTTACCTTGTGTGACTCACCTTAAAAATTTTCCTCCCCAAGATACCTCTCATGATACTTTCTGCTTGCAACGTCCACCTACCTCCTCCATGCTGCTCAGCACCCCACGTGTGTCTACTCGCTGGGATGGGTGCTGCTCCCAGCTTTAGGGTGCCCAACAGTGGCTAAAGTATTTGGACTATCTCACCTAACGTGAAGTCCAAGAGTTGGTGGTGCTGAGGTTGACATAGCAGTTCAATCAAACCCTCTAGGAACCTGACTCTTTTTTTCTTTTTTTCCATATTGTAAAACTCAGCATTTGACTTTTTATCCTTAGTCTTGCCTCTCAGTATAACTGCCTGCAGTCCAAATGTCGTATCTGTACACAGCTACTCTCAAGTCAGGAAGGAGGTGCCAGATCCACTTCCAGAAGACTTCTGCTAGTATCTCGTTGGCCTCATCTGGTTACATGCCCTTCCCTAAACAATCCTTAGAAGTGAAGATTACATTTGGCGTGGTCCAATCATGGTTTACCTCTTGGGCCTGGGAGGGGACCAACTGTGCTAAGAATGTGGTCCCCTGAAAAATCTCAGCACTCATAAACAAATGAATAATGGGAAATCATTGTTGGGTAAGCCAACAATAAGTGGTTTTTTTAATCTCTTATCACGTAATATAATTGCTAATTATATATATGTATTACTATCATATATATATTATTTTATATATATATATAACTATCTTTTTAGCTGGGCTGAGTTTCTCAAGGAGAACGGTATTTTATTTATCTCTGTGTTCATAGCACCACACCCAGAACCTGACACTTTGAAGAAACTCAATAGATATTGCCTGAAGAAAGACCAAATTCATTTTGGAGTCACAGGGAAGCAAAATTTGCCACCCCAAAATGTGTCTCTCTGGCATGAAGATTCTTTTATTTTTAAGAAACAAAAGGCTCCCCCGAGACTGCCTGAAAGAATTTAAGATAGAAGTCCTGCTCTGGGAAGAGCTATCACCACAGGTAACCGCAGTGTAATATGAACTAGGTGTGGCCAGCGGGGAGGAACCTAGCAGGGCCCTTTGATCAAAGTCCTCTCTGTGACCCACTAGAGGGCCCAACAAATATTTGTTTACTAAACCATAGCTCTTTCATCTCCCGGTGAATTATCTTACTTCCCTTTGAAGTCCAGGTCCTTGCCATCTTCTCCCCCTTAGTCCATATGACATATATAAGTCATTTTGCCTCACTGTCTTTGGGATCCTCATGCTTATGTGAATTCCCCGTGGCTGTCTTATGTCATTTTAATTATTTGGCCAGCCATAAGAATCAAGAGGGGAAGGGGGAAGTTTTCCCCTCTCGCACAGAGTCCTCCCATGCTCCTCCTTTCGCCCCTAAAAAAGAAACCCCTCGTGAGTCCAGTTCTTCTCACTTCCCCCTGGCTACTCAGGGGGGCACCTTGGAAGCACCTGGGTAACAGTAGTTTCTGTTTTCTCAGCGTTGTTCCCTCCCCGCAACTTCTTGTGAAAGACCCCAGCTCCCTGGTTGCTGATAAAAACAGTCCAATCACAGAAGCCCATCCCATGGTAAGGACCGAGAGCCAGCCATGCTCTCTGCCCGGCAGAGAGGAGCTGCCCCCCGGGGAGGAGCAGAGATGGGGGCAGAGTAGGAGTCTGAGAGCAAAGTCCTTGGGCTTCTGATCTGAGGTCCTCAGAGCCGCCCAGGATCTTTCAAATGGAGACCCGCTACACACCCTCCAAAGCAGAAAACTGGCAAAGAGGGAGATCGACTGGAAACTCTTACATACTCCAGGGCAGGGGGGCGGGGTGGGCTGTAACTTGGTGCAACCACTTTGGGAAATGGTCCGATGGTATCTACCAAAGCAGAGCACACGCATACCCTATGACTGAGCGAGAGTCCACACCTAGGTATAAGCCCCAAAGAAATGCATACATATATTTACCAAACAACATGAAAAGAAAACAGAAGCACTCAAATACCTATCAGCAGTATGTACTGACAGACGATAAATACAGCCACTCAGTGGATACTATACAGTGATGAGCCCAATCAAAACTTATATAAACATCATGGATAAATCTCATACATACTGTGTGATCAATTGATACAATATTCAGAAAGTTCCATCTACATAAAGTTCAAAAACAGGAAAACTAATCTCAGGTGGTAGAAGTCAGGGTGGGAAGGGACAAGAGGCTAGAAAAGGAATATGAGGGGGACTTCTGAGGTCCTTGAAATGCCTGTTTCTTAACTTGGGAGCAGGTGACATGGGCGTGCTCTGTGAAAATTCATCAAGCTACAGCCTGGTTTGCTGTGCGAGCTTATCTATTTCTGTCAAACTTCAACAGAAGTGCACCTTAAAAACTTAAAAAACAGCCTAGTTCAGAAATTTCACTGAGTAGATCAATGTTGACGCGATTCATGTGCCTTTGTCTTTTAGTAACAGTTCCATTCTTTCAAAAATGATTCTTTCATTGTCGCATCAGTGTAATTCGTCGTGGCAAGTTTTCCCTCCGCGCTGTACAGACAGCTGCGTCCCCCCGCCCCATGCTGGCCCGCCCTTTGCGGGGACTCTTCTGTTGATTGGCAAAGCCAGCTCTGCTCAGCACCTGTGCTCGCCGCGCGTCTCAGATTCGCCGCGTCCAGAGGCTCCGGCTTATGTTGTGTTTAGCAGGAAACGTTCCCCACGGACAATAGGTGAGGTGGAAAAGAGCACAGGATGTTGAATCAAATAGACCTGGGCTATCAACGCGTTTTTGCCACTTGAACTCAATTGCTTCACTCCTCTGAGCCTCCAATTTTTTATCTATAAAGTGGAGCCATCATAGTACCTCCCCCACAAGGCAGTGGTGAGGAATGAATAGGATAATACAAATCATCAGGCCCTAAGTCCAGCATATTGAATTTCCTTAGCAAATAAATGTAAACCGTTGTTGTGGAGAAGGAAATGAAGTAACATTTTTAATTGCAAAATTAATTAGTGTTCAATTGAAAAAAAAAAGAAACAAACCCATAGAAAGCACAGGAAGTCATCCAGAAGGGAATGGAAGCCACTTGGTGATAAAGGCTCACAGTTTCAGGTGGGTGGAAAAGGGATCTTTATTTTTTCTAGCTCAGTTTGATTTCTGTTGTGAGCCCACCCTCCACGGCAGGCAGTTCAGTGCCCCTCCTTTTCCTGGGATTGTGTCCAAAATGGGGAGTGGCCGGGGGCAGGAGAAGGGGGAGGAGAGGGGGGAATAGGGGGAGGAAAGGAGAATTGGGCAGGAGGATGGGTAGGAGGGGAAGGGGGGGAGAAGGAGAAGAGGAGGAGCATGGGGGAGGAGAAGGCGACAAGGGAACCTGGGCCATGGATCCAGGCATCCACCTCAACGGTTTGTTGTCCATTGCCTCTCACTCCTACCTGCAGGTGCTACAGGCTCAGTGCCTCTGCCTTGTGGGTCCCCTAGAGCATGGAGGCAAGTCAGGGTGCACCCCCGAGGCTGCCGGAGGACCCATCTCAGGATCCCCCCCACACAGCATCCCCTCTCTGGGGTCAAAGACCCCTCGGGAATTGACCTCAGATCTCTTCATTCCTGGAGCCTCTAAAGCATCCTCCCTGTCCACAGAGCCCTGGGCAGGCTTAGCCCAGGGTCGGGCAAGGTTCAGGACTTTTTCCCAGGAACCCTCCAGCCAGCATCTAAGCACTAAGCCTTCCTCCCTCCCCGCACACCATCAACCCCCCCTCCCACTCTATCAGCCCCAGAGGACCTTTTTCTGGGGTGGGGCTGGGGAAAAGTTTATCCATCAGCCCTGAGACTTTTCCGTGTCTTCAGCCCCACACCCTGCCGCCCTTTCTTTCCTACCGCTTTTTCTGTGTCGCATCCCTGCCCCGAGGCAACAAGCTCCAAATGGCAGAACTTTAAGACGGAGGCCCCCGGGTCAGGACGCGGTGGTTCCTCAAAGGCTGAAAGGAAATGGCAGATACAAAAATATCCCTTGATATTTTAAAGATACTGTCTACACAGGCACGCACGCTCGTACCAACCAGTATGATGCAGCTTTGTGACCTAATTTTTCCACTTAGAGATGTACCACAAGCCCGTTCTTTATCACTATGGCATTTTTATTGACCACATATTATGTCATTGCACAGAGGAGCTGTCATTGACCTCACCATACCCAGTGTTGGAGAAATAGGTTATTTCTAAATCCTTATTACTGTAAATTCCATTACAGCGAACATCCCACAGGCATGCCGGCTCCCTAGCTGTGGGTTCAAAGGCAAGGACAAAGACCTCTCTCTAAGCCTCATTCTCTTGGTCTATAAAATGTTGGCAATACCCCCCAGACTCACTGAAGGAATTAAATGAGGTAATACTTCTGAAGTGCTCAGCAAATACCTGTCCAAGAAAGGATGATAAAGGTGATTATAACGGTAATAATGACCACGGAACTTCTTACAAATCCATGTTTTCCTCACAATGAACACCTACAAAGAAGACTGCTAGGTTCAATGATACATGCATTTCCTAAAGTCTTCAGATAAATAATCTGATTTACCCTTCATGCTCCCTGCTTGAGTCCCCTTCCCAGGCTGGTACACCTATCTCTCACCTGCTGTGCTTGTTGGCCGCAAAGGGCTCTCAGCTGCACCGCTATCCCAGAGAACCACCTGGGAAGTGTCTAGAATGTTAGCTTATCCCCCAGGGCCGGGTGCAGCCAATGGTGGACTGACACAGGGTACAAAGGCCAGCCTCCTGGCCTCAAGGTGGGGTCACCTCCATGCCTCCCCGTGGGATCGGGCTGAGACCAGACTTCAGCTGAGCCATGTCTTTGCTAGACTACTTCCTCTACCTTCCTTCACTTCCCCAGAGGCTTTTCTCCTAAGAGCCTCCCTCAATAAATAAGTCACTTGCAGGACAATCCCTTCTATCAAATCCCTCCTCCGACATGCTCCCAACGGCAGCGTGTGGAAGTAGGCAGGTGCGAGGTCTTAGGTGCTTTATGCCACGTGACTCTTTAAAACTACCCGACCCAGAGCTTGGTAGGATGGGATTGTGTGCTGGCGGAATGGGGTTCTTAACCCCAGAACAGCCCTGCTCCAGATGATTGCATCTCCCTGAACACGTGCACAGGGTGCCCTCAGTGAAGGAAGCCATCAGAGTCTCAGAGGCAAAGTAGGAGCAGATAAGCCATGAAGTGACACACAAGCCACACAATGACATGCAAGCCAGTGATAGGAAGATGCACAGTTTTGCTGTCATTCACAAAGACGGGCCTGGGAAGCTGGAAAGGAGAACTGGAGCAAGGGCACCAGGAGCTGTGAGATGGGTGGGCAGGTGGGAGGAGAACACAAAGGCAGTTGAGACAGAGTTCAGAATGGGGCCAAGGGGAAAGATGAACCCTCTGACCCAGTTCACGTGCATCCGTTTAACAAGGATGCTTGCATAGTAGAAAAAATAATCATTCGCCACCTGGTACTGCCTTTGGGTTGATAAGCCAGTATCTTTAATCCTTCTCTCTCTCTCTCTCTGTCTCTCTATCTCTCTCTCCCTCTCTCTCTCTCTCTCTCTCTCTCTCCCTCTCTCTCTCGATGACTGAAGTACCCACTCTGTGCGGCCTTCTGCTCAATCCACACTGGTAATAGTGACAAGACTTTGATGTCCTCCTCATTCAACAGAATGTTGTTTAGTTCAAAGTGAAGAACAGAAGCAATTCTTTGCTTTTAAATTATTAGCTCCCTAAGTCTTCTGTAATGATATAGTTTGACTGAAGTGTGCAGTTTATTAACTACATAAAGACGACATTATCAGAGCAGAGAAAGGGCGCTGCGCGTTTTGCCTTTCAGCCTAGCAGCAGGGTCCTAGAGACTTTGATCTCGATCAATGCTAAATGTCTTTGTGAGATAGAGAGACAGCTGAAATTATCTTTGGCATGGCGGCAGCATCAATTATTTAAGCCCTTTTCCTTATGAATTAAAGTGTTCTTCAACTTCTACCCCACTTGTGGGTCCGGGTGTGTTTTTTTTCTTTTATTGTGTTTTTCCAGTTATTCCAGGAAAGGCACTTGGAATAAATCTCCAAGCCTTCGCTCATCATACTGCAGCTGACCTTTGAAAATCTACATCCACTCTTCCTCCCCCTCCTCCTTCCTAATTGCTCTCTCCACCCTCCCTCCCAGCCCTGGTCTTCTCTGAGGTGACCCCAAGGACTATTCAGAGAAAAGGGGGGCATTGTTTCTATTTGGCTTCATGCCAGGATGGTCAGCAGAGGCCAGTGAAGTAGTCCCTTAACAAGAAGTGTTGGTCTGAAATCTGATGAAGCGGAGGCGTCCGCAGGCTGTTCGAAACCCTCCCAGCTGACCTCAGCTGCTCTCTGTGCCTCCCAAGGAAGAGCTCTGCTCTCTGACTGCTCTTACGATTGAGACCCAGTTCTCCTTGACACGCCCACTTTCCGGGATGGTGACTTTCAAACTGCAGACTGAGACCCGTGAGTGGGTCACCAGATCAGTTTCACGGATCAGGTCCAGCAGAAGAGAACAGAAAAGAAAATACCAGAATGCACTCGATAAATTAAGTATTCTCTCTTGAAACTTTTCTTTCAGATCCAAGTGCACTGAGTCACCATGTATTACCACCACACCCTTGCCCCAAAAGAGACCCTGAGACAAGGATTTGGGGGCAAGTAGCCTATCTAAAGGGTAATTCCAAAAAGTATGGTGAGGTAGTGGGGTACATGAGACAGGAAGGGAGAAGAAAACCAATGGAGTGTGTATTAGTGACTGGGTTACAACCATGGGCCACTACAGCTCAGTCCCTCTGGGGACATTCTGAGAGGCCCCATGGAACAGACCTCAGAGTTGTCCCCCTACCCATGAGAGAGCTGGAACATTGGTCCACAAATATCCATCCTCCACCTGTTGGGGTCTCACCTGGCATCAGCCCCTTGGCACTCCTAGGACGTGCTGCACATAGGCCCAGTACACCCACATGGCCGGGGAGGAGGCGGTAGGTGCTGCCAAAAGGTGACCATGATTTAGACAAAGTCATGGCAGTGGGGGTTAAAGAACACGTACTTTTTAAATCGTAATACACTCGGTAGGTGAATCAGGTGCTCCCCTATTCTGCTAAGAGTATTCCCCTGAAAGGTAAATGATCAATAGGGATCAAGAGCCTTAACATTTTTCCTCCCATATGACCAAGTGATCCTAGCTTTAGGAACTTTTTGTAAGATGCACCTATAAAAGTGAAAAATTAGACATACCCCATCTAGCCAACAAAAATGGGATTAAATAAATTATGCAATATCCCTACAATTTAATATAATCCCATTGTTTAAAATGATGTTGAATATTTACTGTTATGGGAAAGTTTTCACGATCAGTTGGATGGAAAAAAAAGCACGTATTAAACTGGATGAGGGGTATATGGGAACTCCTTGTACTATGTTGAAAACTTGTCTATGAATCTAAAACTATTCTCAAATTTTAAAAAAGGGGGTGTTTATCTAAATATCTCATAAAGCCAGTATTAACAGTACTAATTTCTGTTTGCCACGTACACCTGGAAGAATACACCTGAAGGAAATCACAGTGGTTATCTCTCTGTCAGGGGGTTAGGGAGATTTTATCTTCTAAGTTTTACTTACCTCTATTTTCTGTATTTCTACAATGAATATGTATTGCTTTTGTCATAAAAAATAAAAAAATTTATCTTAAATCATCTTAAATGTATCATAAATATTCTTTAAGACAAGCTTAGCAAAGAGGGAAAGAAGAAAGACTAGAGGCCAGAGGAAAATAGTGTCGAGGGATGGTTTAACATTTTGTTTTCATCTGTATTCTGGTTATAAAATAATATATTCTGATTACGTAGAAAATCTGGATGCTATAAAGTGTATAAAGCATGCAACCACACATAATCTCGCTGCTCTGAAAGGACCGCTTCCTAGCAGACAGCCTGGTTCTGCGCGGCCGCGCCCGGAACAGCTTTACCACGTTCGGAGTCCCGCCTCTGGGCTCCCTGGGGTTTGGCTGCTAGCCCCTGCAGGAGGTCTGTCCTCCGGTTACTGAAGCTGATTTGCGCAACCGTGCAGACGGGCGGAAGTGGCTGGGCAGGTCATACGCGAAGGAGTGCATGACCCTGGGAGGCATGGCTGAGCCCCCCTGTGCGGGGAGACTGAAGTCTCTCTCCATTATAATGAGGTCATGTCCCTTCTCGGCCCCATCCCTTTCCCTGACCTGCTTCCCCTCCTGACTCCTTGACTGGGTTCTCCCAGAAGCACTTTCCTAACAAACCAGTTGCACGTGAATCTTCGTCTCAGGGTCTGCTTTTAGGAGACTCTCCTAGAGTGTTGCCGTTGATGGTGTAATGTACCTGCTTTCCGTCTTTTTTCTATACACACAACAAATGTTGTATGACTCTAACACACAGTACTTTACGAAATACTTGACTCTGCGCTTCCCAGAAGCCAGTGCGGAGAGAGCCATGATTGGCCACGTGACCCATGGCATCCGTGGCATTGAAACCGAACTATGGCTGGGGAGAAGCGGAAGCGTTTTCTGCCATTGAATGCAGAGGAAGGTCTGTCCTGTGGATTGTAGAGAACCAGCTCCTCAGAAACTTCCTGCAATGATCACAGAGGCAAATTCCATAGGCTGATGGCAAAGAGCCAAAGCAGTGTGGTTGCGGGAAAGAGCTCTCTGATGCTTTGATAAAATCCAAGGATTAAATTCGGTGTGTAATCAGGGGTTGCACAAGAAGAGGCCTACAGGGACGAGGTGGGTAATATAAATAAGGCACCATGTAAGAAGAGTTACTGAATTTGGATTATTGTCTTTTATCTAACCCTCTTACTAAATTCTTAATTAATTTAAATAATTTTAGGTGACTCTTGAGTTTTCCATATTGACAATCCTATTAACGACAAATAATGTTTTTATCCTCCTTTTCCAATTCCTGTCTCAACTCTTGCTGCATTGTTAAGAAACAATAAAATTATAAATATGATAGTAAAACAGTTATAATAAATAAAACGCATCGTGGTATTGGTATAGAGACAGCAGAAAGATGGAGTAAAATATTTGAGAAAGTGTTACATATGCAACAAATATAACTCAAGGGAAGTATACTAAAATAAACTTTGTATATATCAGATGTATTGCCATTTATTTATTTACATGTCTGTCTTCCTAAGGAGACAGTC
Source organism: Mormoops blainvillei (assembly GCA_004026545.1). Classification (NCBI taxonomy): domain Eukaryota; kingdom Metazoa; phylum Chordata; class Mammalia; order Chiroptera; family Mormoopidae; genus Mormoops; species Mormoops blainvillei. Next base: position 148,863 of record PVJD01001349.1, read on the forward strand.
CATTTTTTGAGGAAGGAGACAATTTCTTATATATCTAGTGTCCGGTCAATGTTTATGGTACTGAACGAATGAATTTATGTCCTGGCTAATAAATTTCCCTGAAAATGTACATGCTTTTACATCTGCTCCCCAAACAGCCCTCTCTCCACCCTGACCTTTCTTTCTTACGTTCCCCGCCAAACACTGTTGTTGTTTTTTAATCCTTGACGCTCACGCTCTTGTACTCGAATGGCTACCCGAGTCCTGTTGATTTTACCACCCCCCCAGCTCTCAACTCTCTCTGTCCCTTTCCTTCTTCACTGCCACCTCCTTGGTTCAACCAACCCACTGCCCACATTGCTGTTAGAGAGAAATTTTAACCAAACAAATTGTATTATGTCCTTCCTGATTTGAAGTCTTTTGGTGGGTTTCCACTGTCTTCAAAGAAAAATCTCATACTTAGAACGGTACTCATTACCTGGCTTACCCCTCTGGTTTTATCCCTGGCCATCCCATCTCTCACGCCGGTGTCCGACCATTTGAATGTCTTGCAGGACCCTGAAAATATCAGAAGAGCTGAGGGTCAATGCACTAATTATGAGTCACTTAATTTTTAATTAACAAAATGTGAAACCATATGAATGGTAAATAAACTCCCTTTCTTAATTCCTTTTAAACTTGGAATACATGGGCAGAATGAAATGATAAAAAGATCTTTAGTGGTACAAAGTTTAGGAACCACTGAGATGCAGATGAGACATATATGGTCATAAATATGTATGAGAGAAGGAAAAATAATATTACTTGTATGCCCTGATCACATGCGATGGGTATAGGAGGTAGAGAGAAATGTAGAAGAAAAAGTAAGGATAAAGCACATTTTTCTGCCTACAACACAGGAGTGATATTACCAGGGAATTTCAACTCTGTCTTGGAAAGAAAGGAGAATGAGTTGAAAGTCACCAAAAATGTGACTTATGAGGCCATATATGTAGAGTCAGCCTATAGGGAGAATGGACTGAAGTACATATATTTAGACACGTAAGCTAAGAGTAGGGCTGAGGCATTTCCCTATCAAAAGTCTTGTGCACATAGCAACTCACAACCCTCCTGGGTGCCCTCCATGGAAATGCAGGCTCTCAAACCACCAGTGGGTCCTCAGCACTGCTGGGCAACCTTCTGTATTCCTCTGGCCATTGTCACTCTCCTCCAGGTCCTGATTTTATCTACTCTCCTCTTTCCTCGTCCTCTGTCTCTCAATACCTTCATCTGTTCCGAGGCCTTCACCATTTTCATTGTGTCTGTGAGGGTGTCCACAGAAGAAGTTATCTTACCTTTCCCGCCTCCTCTCCCAGGGACATACTCAGCATTTTCCAACCCCACGCCATGAGCTGATGGCCCCCGAGCCACTTCCCCCTCCTGATCTCGGGTCCCATCAAACAGGAGCCGTCTTTAGCCACCTCATTGCTTCCTCCCTAGCGCAGTCCCCTTACCTCTTCGGTCCAATGAAAGTCTCACAAGCTTACTGTTGCCTCACTTCTCAGTCCATCCCAGACCCTGCCCCCAGATTTATTCCCGATCAAATTAAGTCTGTCCTCCTCAGCTCAGCTCTGGGGTCGACCTGTTTAGGACATTATTTCCTATTATCACTTCAATAAAGTGGACTCCTTGTGGCTCTTGGATGCACCCCCTTTCTCTGCTGTCTGTCCTCTATCTCTGTCCATGGTCCCTGTGGTTTCCTCCAACTTGAACGCTCCCTCTTTCCTCTGCGTCGCATAAGGTTCAATCTAAACTCATCTATGAACCTCTGATGGCACCAACGGGGTAATTCTTCAGCCCCCTGAAACTCTATTCTCTTGATCCCACCCTGCTTTGTATCATCTTACTGTATGTTTGCGAGCCCTGAAAACTCTGAAAGTCCTTGAGGGCAGAAACCATGCAAGCTACTCTTACATCCCCAGTACCAACCCCACAGTAAGTCCTCCTAACGGGGGTTGAAAGAATCCTTACGTTGTTGATGTGGCTGAGACTTGCTTAGCCAGGCCGCATCTGTTGATCAACCTTGGCCCTCCTCCTTGGCTCTGCTACAAAAATCGCCTTCACTTTCCTCTCAGGTCAAGCAGAGCACACACCCCCCTCATTACAGAGCCACCTGGCTGCTCCCTCTTCAGACCCGATCTCTCGCCCGGAGGGTGTCAAGCCAACTCCTCCAGATTAGAATCTCAGTCTCAGGGCTCAGCCGACTTCTGAGGACCTCCTTCTCTGTCTTCCTGTCCTCAACTTCCCACCTCTGGGACAATCCCCAGGCCTAGGAACAAAGCCAAAGTTTGACCCCAAGGCAGTGTCCCCTCAGAACCAGCTCAAGAGCAAAAGAAACCCTGACTTCCCTGAGATCAAAGCTCTGTGCAGCCGGATCACCCGTGGCCTCATGCCATGCTGCTATGGCAACATGAATTTTAAGCAGGCATCAGCAGAACCTGCCTCTTCTGTTTCCACAGCCCTGGAGCCAGCCTCTTCAGGGCAGGACACCCCACAATGAGGGACTCGCGTCATTTGCTGGGGTCACCCCAAAGCTGACATCCTGAGGCCTGATCATGGGAAGGGAGGGGTGGCTCACACTGTTTCCAGGGATAGAATGCATTTCTGGGGAAGACACGGGGTCACCAGCAGCCTTAAGGGCATAATCCACAAGGAAGCTGCAAACAGCTCCTCGCTTCTCTCCCCTCCAGAGCCCAGGCCCTTCTCCATCTTTTGCACAAAGATGACTGACATAGTACCCAATCCCAGGGATGCCGCCATCTCTTGGGAAGATAAATCACAAACACAAATTTTCTATTGTATTGTATTGTATTGTATTGTATTGTATTGTATTGTATTGTATTAAAGTAACTGTGGTCATAATAAAGATTCCCTCACTTCTTGATAAGCTCTACACTGGCACCCCTGCTGATGGTGGCACCAAACAAACACCCAAAGCCCCAGCAAAGCTGGTATGCCCCACAGGACACAGGCAGGGAGGTACATGCCCCATGGTCTCCACGACCATCCCCACTGTCCTGTCCTCCTAGGCTTAGGACTGTGCAAGGGGACAGGAGTGCTGGCACACTTGGCCTCAAGCCTAGCTCTAGAAGAATGTGCTTGACTCCGGGGTGGTCTCACTGCTGCATAAGTAGTAGTACAGGCAGTGCAACATTGTCAAGATCAGTCCTGGATGGACGTAAGGAAAGATTGCCCCCGTACACCATGTTGGCAGAAATCTAAATGCGTATAGACTTCGGGCCAGGCAATTTGGCATGACAGATTGGTTTTCAAATGTGCATGCTTTTTAACCTGGTGGTCCCTCTTTTTCACTTCTTCCTATGAAGGTACTCGAGGTGCACAGAGAAGAATACACCAGGATATTCAATACGACATTGTTTTCATGAAAAATGGGAAATAATTTAGTATTCAAACCATGATACAAGCATAATGTATTAGTTTTCTGTGGCTGCTGTAACAAAGTACCACAAACTAAGTGGCTTAAAACAATAGAAACCTATTCTCTCGTAATGCTAGAGACCAAAAGTCCATGGTCAAAGTGTCAGCACCTTGGCCAGCTTTGGGGGCTCTGGGACTGAGGACAGGGGGACAGAGGACAGGAGGACAAATCACCCCATGGAGACCCAGTTCCCGCTGCTGCCACCAACTCCTCCCCATCCCCACCAACCCAGAGGAAAGAGCCTGTCTCGAAGTTACCTCTTCCTTCTCCAACACAGGTCTCTGAGTTTTTAAGGGGAAATCCCAGCCACCTCCCTTTGGGATCCATGAGCCTCGGACTCCCTCTTCTGGTGAAGTGTGAGGAGGAGATTGTGCCCAGAGTGGAGGGCTGGGTTTCTGAGACCATAGGGAACAGATGTCCCATGTCCCACATCCCCTCACTGTCCCCAGCTTGCCTTCTGGGTTCTCAGGGACCTCAGAGTACTTGGCCGGTACAGCCTCCTTAAAAACCCTTCTTCTCCTCTTTCCTAGCAAATGAACAAGGGACACACCGTCTCCTCTCAGGCTCAATGAATTCAGAGCCTCAGTGGGCCACCAAGTGTCCCTCCTCACAGGGCAAAGAGACAACCACTTTAGGACTCCTGGAGAAATTGTTCTGCTTGGAGATTTTCCACAGAAGGAAAGTAAGCACATTCCTGAATTTTTGACAAATGTGATGGGAAATTAAAATAGTTTTCTGTCTCCATGTCTGCTGTGATCCCAAAGGCTGGGAATACAAGAGTAGGTACCAGGCACTTGCCAGGGTTCAAATGAGGTGCTTAACACATGGGCTGGAGCAATCTAGGCTATAAAAACAATTAAAAAAAATAATCTTGGACCTTTACCTCCAGAGCTTCTGCCATGATTAGACTGTGTGTGTCCTGGGCACTGGGAACTTTCGAGGTTCCCCAAAGGATTCCAATATCCAGACAAGATGAAGAATCATCATACGAGTGGCTAGGGGATGAATGGAAAAAGACAATAAAAAATGTTGGGTCCTGGCTTTCCTCCCCTCTCTGGACTTCCCTTGCCCTGGATGCGTCTTGCCTTTGGACGATTAGGTAACAGAGGCAGAATCTCCTTTGTGTTTGAACTTCCTTCCTCCTGGGGTCTCTTTGTCACTAAACTTTAGCTGGAATCTTAGTTATTCCAACCAGTGAATCCTGCAGGCTCTGGTCATTGGTACACAAGGACCAAGTGGGCTTGGTTTCTCTTTAAGATTCTGGGAGCTTAGGAGTAGAACCCCATGACACTAGTATGCAAGTTCAGGGTTGAGATTCTCTTTATTTCCAGAGACATGGGCTGCTGGTAGACCAAGGGTATGGATTGCTTTGCTTTCAATCTCATTTTAGATCAGTTTTGCAAATAAAGGCATGAAATTAATTGGCCCACTCACCTTCCAAGAAAGACCTGGTCTATTTCACTTACTCTCTGGGAGAAAAGGTTCCTGAGCCCTAGATGAGTGACTCTTATGTGAGCCCACTGGAGTGGATTCTGTAGAATCTAAAATGTGATGCTTTTTCCTTATAGAAGCCTCTGTTTTCCTGCGGGGTCAGTAAGTCCCAGTTTTGGTCATGCACCTACCCACCGTTCATCTTCGGAAGAATGCTGAGAGCTGACTCAGCGGTCCCAGTATTTGTGGGCCAAGTAAGGTAAGTTGTCTGAGGCTAAAATCAAATGTGCGGTACTTATGTACTAATTGAATTCTAAGAAAGCTGAGGGTTAAAGGGGAGGGGCATGATGAGTGGTCGGGCAAACCACTTGAATGTTTTTTCTTATGACGACCTTCCACGCATCTTTTAAGAAATGTTTTACTCACTGTGTAACCCGTAATCTCAATCCACTGTCCAATCCCCAGTATGATCCCAGCACGACCCTTCAGGGCAAAACTTCACGGCTTCAGACAGAAACAAATGACAATGGGCACATGCCCAGCATCACAGGACGTGACCTGTCATTTAGTTCAGGGTGTCTCAGCAGTGGCACTGATACTGAACCAGGTAACCTCTTCTTGAGGAAGAATAGGGGCTGTCCTGTGCATTGTAGAAAGTTTACCAGCAAGCCTGGCCTCCCCGCACTAGCTGCCAGTAGCTTCCCCAGCCAGTCTTGAGAAACAAAACTGTCCCCAGACACACTGCTCAGTGTCCCCTGGGGACAAACCGCTTAAGAACACTGCTCTGGATGAATTCCATGACGCAAGGAGTCACAGCTGTGTCCCCGGTCCCTAGCACAGCACCTGCCACCTAGAAGGGGCTCAATAAAGGCTCGCTGGGTGAATAGCTGGAGAAGAGTTTGGAGGGGCGCACGGAGGCCCAGACCTGCAGAGGCACCTACTGGATTGCTCCAGCAGCCATGACAATGTGTGCTCAGGTCTCCTGCTGCAGGAACATGTGGACCAATGGCCACCAGCATGTCTATGGTCAGGGCCAGGCTTCCCACAGGTGCTCCCAGCCAATGACCATACCTGGCGGGGGTACTAATGCAGAACAATTCCCGCAAGACACGGGACCCCTCCAACAGTGACTTGGGCTGAGGGACACCCCAACAGCCTGGCCAAAACTTTCCCTCCCTGCCCACTCCTCCTTCCCCAGAGGTCAGCCCAGCATCATGGCCCGAAGGCCCTGGCCCCCTTCTCCGGCTTCTACGCATTGTTCTTCACGGGGGCTTCCCCAACAAACCCCTTGCCCGCCGAACCCATCTTGGCATCTGCTTCTTGGTGAATCTGCACAACACTCCTGGCATTCTGGAAGAGTGCCTTTCCCCAGCCCCCTTTCCTGTGTGATGTCACACCCTAGGGTTGCCCTCTGGCAAGCATTATTGATGAAAGCATCATGTACCAACCAATGTAGGCAGGAAGTGAGTTCTTTGTCAGAAAACAAGCAAACAAAGAAGACATGAGTTTAACTCATTAATAACAGCTTGTAAGTAACGAAGAAAACCAGACACACACTCACACTTCAATCCAAGAGGCTCTTACAAGTTAACCTTTTACTGGTTTTAAGGCAGCAAGTAAAGTCATCTGATCCACATGCTTTGCTTCTGCCCAAAGGAGAGAAGGTCGGGGGCCAGGAGGGAGTCGGCCACTGGGAGTCCACACAAAGCACTCTTCCCCCAAGCCCGCCCCGTCTTGGCTCTCGGCCCCCAAGTACGATCTTAGGGCTCTTCGGTTTGAGAGCATGTCCCGCGGCCCAGCCAGCAGAGTCCGCCAGGAGCGCCTGCCTGGCCCAAGGCCCCTGGCCCAGCAGCTTCCCCTAGTCCAGGCTCTCCCAGGGGCAGATGACCTCCTTCTTGACGGCCTGGTCTCCCGCTTCTCCCGTCGCCGTGTCTTCCGAGTCCATCAGGCAGGTTCCATTCTCCATACGCACATCCATTTTGATCTGGAAAAAGCTTCAGATGCAAGAGGAAAGCAAGTGTGGGGGATGCAGAGGGAACACCAAATAGGAAGAATCAGTAGACACGCACACCCACAGGCATATGAGCACATAAACATGCATGTGCATGTCCACAGACATGAGTGCTCACCTACACATGATTACACTCGCAGACATTTGTGCACATGTACACACATGAGCACACCCACAGACATGTGTGCACACATACATGCATGTGCGCACCCACAGACATGCATGCACACACATGCACAGCACAGTCCCCTCTGGTTCTTACTTGGTCACCCTCCTGGATTTGAGCCGTGGCAGCTGCTGACCCACATCCCCTAGGGGCTGCACCTTCCCGTGGGACACAGCGGGGCACTTGGGTGAGAGCCTGGCAAAGATCGGGGAGGCTAAACAGCCTCGCCTCAGAAAACTGCCGAAGGACAGAGCCATGCGGGCCTTGGGAGGGGCCGTGGGCAGGGGCTGGGGCCCAGGGCAGTTGGTGGAGGCCTCGCTGGTGTCGGCGTTGGAGGGTCCTTGGTGGGCACTGGATCCACAGGCCTCCCCCTTCTGCTCGGAGCCCAAGGAGCTCTCCAGGCCCACCCTTATGGGTGAGGGGCAGACACTGTTGCTGGGTCTCCGGATGAAGCGGCCCGGCGAGGGGAAGGGCTTCCTAGGAGAGCGGCAGGAGGGGGAGAAGGGGCCAGAAGGAGAGGGGGGCACGCAGGTCCCTGTGTACACGGCCAGGTGGGGGCTGGGAGCGGCATGCTGGCCTGGCTGCAGGGGAGGAAAGAGAGCTCGACGTGAGTCGAGTGACTGGTCAGTGGACGCAGGGGCTGCCCTCTGCTAACTTACCCCCTGCCAGTGCCCAAAGCACAGCTCTGGTGTGGCTGTCCCCTGGGAAGTTGGAGAGGGTGCCCAAAGCCCCATGTGACAATGGCACAGCCACCAGAGGCCTCCTGGCAAGGGGTCTGCCTGTCCCCAAGCCCTGGCCATGGTCCCCAGACTTCGGCATTTGCACCCCAGGGCATAGACTGGCCTTCCGCCAGCCCTGAGATGCTGGGGTGTGGCCAGGCTGAAATTCCCATTGCCCCTCAATTCTAGTCCCCCAATGAGCGATGTTTAATACCTGCCACATGCCATTATCCCTTCTCTATCCTTGGTTCCCAACCTAAGGACTGGAGGCATTTAAGGCATTTTTAATAGGGTAACAGAGACTGCAGAAGAAGCCCCAGCTTGTGCCTGGCTGACTCTTCCACGCCTGAGACCACCCACCTTGACCTGAACCTGTACTTGTGTCCACACTGACCAGAGCTGGGGGATGGCCTGGGCCCCACACTTCCCCATGCCTCTCGTGCACAGAGCAGGGTGGCCGGGAAGGAAGGCTGAGCGTGGAACCTGGACAAGCCAGGAGAAGGAAGCAGGAAACATGGGGCAATGAAGTTACTCATCGAAGAAGTGTCTCAACCTCCCTCGGCCACCATGGCCCCCAGGGTCTGGGAGCACAGGGGCAGGAGGACTAGATCAGGCATGTTTTCAGCCTGAGGAGCCTGAGAGACCACTGGCTGAGCTGGAGAGTTAAAATCGGAATTTTGGGGGAGGTTCTCTGCTGTCACTTCTCTTCCCTTCCCAGAGTGCATGGGCTTGTCCCAAAGGCCTCCTGTGGCCATGTGTCACATCAAAGCCCAGAGTGAATGGACCTGAGGACATGCTGGCCCTGGTGGGGAAAGGGGGGCCCCCTGGGAGAGTTGGACCAACTCCACCTACAAAAGAGAATTGGCAATGACTTCAATGAAGAAAACACCACAGCCACCCGGAGGTCCTGCCTAGAGGGACCTGCCTGCCCCTGGGACCTGGGTACTGGGGACACCAAGACATGGCTGCTCGCTTCTGCAGCCTGTGGCCTAGTTTCCAGGTCACCTGAGCGTGCCAGTCCCAACCTGGAGAAGAAAAGGCAGGCACATCCAAGAACAGCTTTCGGAGGAAAAGAAAGCCGAGGAGGCCATAGTGGGCTTTGCTGTGGGGTGGGGGCGGGGTCTCCATTCTCTCCCAGCTGCCTCCTGAAGGTCTAGGTCAAGCAAGATTCCACGGTGAAACAGCACCTCAGAGACACCGATTCTGCCTGATTTCTCAGACACCCACAGGTCAACAGACCAGACCCGGGGACGTGGGGTGGTTACTAAGCTGAATGGTTATTATTGTTAATATGCAATGAGAACTTAGCAAATGTGAGGTCCTGGGCTGCTGAGAACTTTATGCGGATTATTGCATTTACTCCCCAGAGCCACTCAGGGAGGGAGCTATTATTATTCCCATCTACCCAATGAGGAAACCAGTACTTTGAGAAACCAAACCCCTGGGACCTGCTGCTGGGAACAGCGGTGCAGGCTTTGAACCAGGCTCGCTGGCTTCCCAGTTTGCACATGTGACTGCTGGGCTGGATGTCCCATCGGAATCACCCAGGGTGCCAGTTACAAAGGCGCACTCCAGCCCCACCCCAGGCCCACTGAAGGAGACTGTCAGGGCGTGTGATTCAAGGAAAGTATCTTCTAATGGACACCCAAGGCCATCGCCGTGTCCAGTAAGTCTGAGGAGCTCTGAGCTGTGCCTCTAATGTCTCCCTTCTATGGGGATATAGTTTCCACATAGGACAGTCTGCAAAAAAGAATAACAATGGGACAATGGGTGGGGGGAGGAGCTGGGCCCTGAATAAGAGTTGGGAGACAACTGTTAGGTGAAAGAAGAGGGTCTTATAAGGTATTAAGCATCTACTGTATATAGGTATGCTACGAATCTATAGACACCTCATTTTAGAGAATGGAATATTGAGGACCAAAGGGGCTCATTATCCTCCTCAGGTTCTCACAACCAATCAGTGACTGTGGTAGATACAATAGAATTCCAAGGTGACCCCTAGGAATCCTGCCCTCATCCTTCATGTGGGTGTAAACTGTAAATGCTATTGATAGGCATCCCCGTGGTCAGGCTATATGATAGGTGAATTTAAGAATGGATTATGCCCTGGCTGGTGTAGCTCAGTGGATTGAGCGTCGGCCTGTGAACCAATGGGTCACCGGTTCAGTTCCCTAGTCAGGGCACATGCCTGGGTTGCAGACCAGGTCCCCAGTAGGAGGCACGTGTGAGGCAACCACACATTGATGTTTCTCTTCCTCTCTTTCTCACTCCCTTCCCCTCCATCTAAAAATAAAATAAAATCTTCAAAAAAGAAAGAAAGAAAGAAAGGATTATCAGAGTGAACCTAACCTCAGCACATGGACCCTTCAAATCTGAGTCTAGAGGCCAGAGACAAAAGTTAAAAGGTATGAAACATGACAGGAATTCAACGAGAGAAAATCTCTCCACTCCTGGCTCTCAGATGGAGTGGGTCTGCATGGCAAGGGATTAGGACAGCTTCTGTAAGCTGAGAGCAGGCCCCAGGTAACAGCCAATAAAAAACTGGAGCCTTCCATGCTACAGCAAGAAACTGAATCCTACCAACAATGTGAATGAGCTTGGAAGCAGGTTCTTCCCGACAGCTTCTGGATAAGAACACAGCCTGGCGACACCTGAGTGTGAGGCCCTAAGCAGAGACCCAGCCAAGTCTCACCTGGCCAACCATGAGCTGGTAAATGATGGGTGACTGTTTGTGCTAATTTGTTAGGTGGCAATAGATAACTAATACAGTGACTGAATGAGCATTTGACCCCAGGTCGGTGTAACCCCAACACCCTTGCTTTTTCTACTGCTCCATTTTGCCATCCCTTTGCCTATGGGGTTTCAATAGGACTCGGGGTCCTGGAGAGTGGACCAAAACATCGAAACTACAAAACGAGCTTTGTTATGAGAGATAAAGACAGGTCAAAGTGCTCCTCCCTGAACTAAGTGACTGAGAACACCCCATCCTACTTATTCGGAATTTGTGACAAACTCTTGTTATAATCCCCACTTTACAGATTAAAAAAAACAACAACTGAGGCTCATGGAGATGATGCAACTTAATCAAGATCATAAAGCTTGGAGCCACTCCATACACTCCCACCCACCCAATTCTTTGCCCTCTTCCCCATCCCATCCTCCCACCCCCAGCTCCTTCACTTCTCCTGGATGAATGACAGTACACGTAAGGAAAGTGGCCACTGTCCTGCTTCACTTACCTGGCCTGAGAAAGTCCTTTCTTCTGGGCAAATAGCCATTAGCCCAATTGACCCTGGACACTCTAAGCAAGATGCCTTTTCCACCCCGGCCCACCATAACCTTGGCTGCTCTCACAGAGGCCTGGGGCTTATACTTGGAGACCCAGCCCTTCCAGCTGATGCCACACCCGCCGTTGGTGTGAAGCAGCAAAGCAGTGGGATGCAAGGCACACGGCAAAGAAATGGGACACACCAGAGACACAGTGAAGGAGAGCTTGGTTCTGTTTTCTTTTGTGCTGTGCTGTCATTTTATTGTGCAAGGGAGCCAAGAGAAGTGAGGGAAGGAGCACGAAATGGAGCAGATATGTTGACATGAGGATGCAGTCACAGATTTTTAATGAAAGGCAAAGCAGATGGCACAAAGAGATGCAACTTGTTTTCCATCCAGAAACTGAGTGAGAAGTCAAATGAGACCTGTGGCCACCTGCACTCCAACGTCCTGGGAGCAGGCAGGTGAGGAGAGGGCTGCGTTCAGGTTCAGCATGCAGTGGGCACAGTCACCCCCTCTGGTCCCTTCCCACTCACCCTTTCCTCACTGTCCCCAAAAGCAAATAAGCAAAGCTGGTCCCATGAAGAAAAATCACTTTGCTTACATGAAACCAAGAGCCACAGACTCCTCACAATGGCCTAAAAAGCCCTCGAGGACCTGGCCCTGCCCAACTCTCTTACCTCAACTTGTACCATTTCCCCCTTGTCCCCCTGGTGTTCCCGCTCACTCCGAGCCACTTCCCGCTGCTGGGCCTTTGCCCATGCAGTCAGTCCCCTCTGCCTGGAAAGGCCTCCCGGCCTGGCCCACGTTCATTGTGTGGCCGACTCTCCCCATCATCTGCTCATCTGTTACCACCTGGGAGAGGCCTCCATAACCCACACGCCCCTGCATCTTGCTAACACAGTGTCATATCCATCTCCCCAGTGACACCTTCTACAAGTTCTGCCACGGATGTGTTCGCATTGCCGATTGCAATGATGGCCCCGATTCTTTACCCCTCCCTGTCTCCATGCCTTCTGCCATGAGGCTTTGAAATTGTTCTCACTAAAGAGATAGAGTCTATTTTCCCACCTCTTGGTTCTAAGCTGGCCTAGTTTCTTGCTCTGGCCAACCAAATGAGGTAGAAGGGACCAGGCGCCAGTTCCAGGCCCAACCCTCAAGAACCTTACAGTTCCCCCTCGGTCCCTTGCCACCCTCACAGCCTCATGTGCAGGCGAGGCTGTTGGGGGTTGAGACTTGTGAAGCGGGGAAGCAGCATTCCACTCACCCCAGCCTGGGCCACCACAGATCAAGCCCCAGGCAGGGGAGCGAACGCCACCAAGGTCAACGGGGCTGCACAGATGGCCCTATATGCGTGAGCAATAAACATTTATGATCATATGCCACTCTAGCTTTGTGGTTGGTGGCTGTACAGCAACAGCTACCTGATGTAGTTGGCGTCGTTCTTTTTCTCAGTCCCAGACTGTAAGCTCCATGAGAGAGGGACCACGTCTATTTTACTCTCCAATGCCTGGCCCATAGTAGGTACTCGGTGAACATGGTAAATGAGTGAGTTTTCTTGCTGTGCAAGGTGGCTCAGCAACCTGTTCTATCTCCTTTGCCTTCTCACACAGGTGCGTGGGGCAAGCCTGCCTTCGCAAATTGCCTTGTAGGCCTCCCAAGGTTAGAGTTGAACTGCCCTCCCTTCTACCCCTGACCACAGGGCTGGCCTAGTCTACAGCTACAGAGGAGGGAAACACCAACATCTAGGCAATATCTGAGAGCATATTATCTTTGACCTTGACCCCACTTGAAAATGGCACCGATATCTACCATCGCTCCTCCCGTGAAGACATCAGCCTCTCTGTCCTTTATCCAAAAAGATGCTCCTCTGAAGGCCATTTCGCCTTCACTGCTCTGGAGGCGTCCAGTTTCGTGCATCGACAGGGAAACCCTGCAACTAGTCCCTTGGCAGGATCTGCAACTGCTTTAGAAGCAAAGTCTAAACTGGAGAGATTAGGATGGGATGAGGCACTTCGCTTCACTAAGCTTTTTGAAACAAATGTGCCTGAAAAACCTATGCCTGGAGGGGGCGGGGGTGCACCAAGGCCTTCTCTTTAATTTTCCAAAGCAGATGGTGGAACACAAATCGGTCTGTTTTCTCTATGGTTCTCACTATAAGAACCCCCTACGGTAAGACAGGTGGTCACCCAGCAACTGAGTCGGGGCCCCGCCCCCACCACTGCCACTCCCTGCCCCCGGGGGGTTGTTGGAGTGAGAGAACTCGCTCAAGTTGCCATGGTATCGGGAAGCCCACCATGAAGGAAATCAGAGGGATTTGGGATGAACCTGTCTACCCCAACGCCCCACTGATGGGGAATGGATTCTTCTAGACTCTGACCCTGCCTTTGTTTGCCTCTCCCAAGGGCATGGCCCCGCCACCCCCAGGAAATGTAGGTTTATTTAGGAGGCAGCTCTCTTTTGAGTTGGCTCCTACGGTCCAGCTTGCTCATGACCTGGGTGATGTCCACCGTGTTGGCGGCTTCTCGAGCCTTTGCTTCCTCCTCCAGCTGCCTCAGGATGACAGGGCTCGGGCTGGAGCGCAGGTGACGCCGCATGAATGGGAGGCTGGAGCTGGAAGGAGGGATAGGATTGGTAGTTAGCAGAGAGCCACAGGCTTGCCCAACAATGACCGCCTACCACCTGCTTTGGAGGCAGGACTGGGAGGCCAGAATCTGGACTCGTGCCCTCCTTCTCCCGGTGAACCTCAGGTGGGGCTCTCAGAGGTGGGTCCAACCTTAGTTCTTTTCTCTGCCCTTGGAGCATGGGACCCGAGTGAGTCCCAGCTGCCACCAGATTTTAGGCTCGGCATAAGGAAGACTGCTGGGATGGTGGTGACTGGACAGACCTACAATCTTTAGAAATCAGTTTGTCATCTTAACTTCCCATAGACTCTTCCTGAAAGGAGGAAGGGGGCGGGGTTTGGATACTGAAAGCCCAAAGGTTCTTGCTTCAAGGGAGGGTTGGAGCATTTGTTTTCCAAAACCAAGGTTCTAGAAAGGAGGGAAAGACCTGGGCTGTTTAAGAGGTCTAGAGTCGGGGTGCAGAAAAAAGGGAAAGGGGCCTAAAGAGGGGTGGGGAACTGCTGGCTCTGGGCACATGCACCAAATGAGCCAGAACCTTCTACGGAAGTTAAATATGGATTCCTGGAACCAAACTGTCTACCGTGGCCTTGGAAGCCAGGACAGAGCCCCGGGTGTCTAGCTGACCCGGGAGAGAGTGAGCAGGTAAAACACCCAGGGGCTTGGAAAACAAGCATTTGAGCAGCAATGGTAGACTTAAAACCTAGGACCTCCCCAAGTGTCTGGACTATGTGAGCCCGTAGAACTTCTTATCTGTCCTGGGGAGGAAGACGGCTCCCTAACAGTAAGACATGCCTGATATTGGGCCTCCCACCAGCCCAGCTAAGGGAAGGCTTAGAGCTCGATTTAACTCGTCTTGAAAAAACTAAGTTTTATGCATTGTTTTACACCTGCAAATCATGGAACGAACTCACACTCACCCCAGTCCCCACACAGTTACAAGCCAAGCTTCACATGTTACGAAAGCATCCCTGCGTGTATTCCCACTCCCAGCAGCAGTGACAGCCCTGCTCCACTCCGACACCAAAGCCTGGCACCGCACCTGAGGTCTAAGGCCGCCGCAGCCCTCCAAGTGCCCAGGGCGCCCTAGAGAAGACCGCGGCTGACTTCTCAGATCTGCCTCAGCTCCCAGAATACCTGGAGAGAGCAGTGCGAGACTCCCCTTCCTTCCCACTACTTTCAGGCAGAACTTGGAGCAATTATGGCCCTTTCTTGTGACTTAAAGCAAAAGCTTTCAAATCCCCAGGGACGCTGAACTCCCTTCCTTACCAGGTAAACCTAGAAGAATAGGACCACAAAGACCTCCTTTCTCTCCTTTTCATAACAGCGCCATTATCCTCAAGAATGAAATCAAGTTGGGTTTTTTTTTTAAAGCTCCTTTGATAAAGGCTCTGGTCCAACCCCCCCCACCCCTCCTTGGAATTGACTGGCGATACTGGATAAGAGCCCAGCGTGGGCTGAGCCAGCCAACAGGAACATTTATTAACGAAGTAGGGACAGGACTCGCGTTGGCGCTAGGAAAATCTCCACCGAAGTCTCATGTCTTTGTTCAAGCTGTCGTTTGGTTACTCTTTTGAATCCTCAGTCCCCATGGAGGAGTGATTTTCAACCTGTGTGCCGCAAGAATTAAACATGCAACACCTGACTGTTTGGTCAGGGGCACTGACCTCTTTTCCCTTAGGTTGTCAAATAAAAAGAAATGACAACACCCAACACAGTAATAGCCATCCAGCGTGAATGCCCCATCTTGAATGGTAAATATATAGGTCATATAATAGAGTTGCATCTTTTTGGTCATGTCACATGATAAAGTTGTGTCTGATTGGTTAATTCTTAGTAACAGAAATTCTTATATACAAGTATAGGCACCTGATTTTTTCAAAAGTCATTTTGGAGCAAAAAGGGTAGGTAATTACTATTATTATTTATTTGTAAATCAGTCAAAATTATACCAGTTTTTTGTCAGATTGGCAAAAGATATACACGTGCGCCACAGAATTTTAGTAATGAGTTTATGTGTGCCACAAGATGAAGAAGTTGAAAATCGCTGCCACAGACATTTCTTTTTACCGAAAAAAGAGTTCAAACTGCCCCCTCAGAACATTATTCCATCCTTTGCCCAGGGGCTCTGCCAGATGAGATTATCTGCGTCTCCAGTAAGGGAGGCAAGAATGAAGGAGCCAGCTAACAGGCACTGAAAGGAGTCACCAAGAATTCTTAGAATGTCACTATTCGTTTCCCCTCAACAATCTACCATTTTTATTGGGGTACAATCTGCTGTTCTCTATAAGGTCCTGGGGCATTGCAAGGATACAAGGATGTGGCTAAATGAACCCCCATATATCGGTTTGGAGGTGGAGAAGTGTAGCAATTAAAAAACTGATGAGTTACAAGAACCAAAAAATTTTTAATTAAAAAAAAAAATTTGAGGTCAGTGTAACTATGAGTCTGACAAGGCTCTTTCCAACCAGGACAAGGGAAAGAAAACTTACTGGCAGTGATCTCTGAGGAAATCTTGCTAGGGTGACTTCATGAAGCCAATGGGGCAATCATACCCTGAGAAATACTTCCCAATACCCAACATTTTCATCAAACAAATATTTCAACCGCGGCCACTGGGCAGAAAGAGACCTCAACTTCTCTGTAAACAAAACG
The DNA here is from genome assembly GCA_004026545.1 of Mormoops blainvillei. Lineage (NCBI taxonomy): Eukaryota > Metazoa > Chordata > Mammalia > Chiroptera > Mormoopidae > Mormoops > Mormoops blainvillei. Next base: position 165,190 of record PVJD01001349.1, read on the forward strand.
TCAGGCAACCAGCAATCACGGACCTTCCACTTACCTTCGCTTGGTGGTTTCCTGGGGTTCAATGGCTTTGGCCAGCATTTCCTTATAAATTGGAGATTTCAAATAGCGAGCATAAGAATCCTGGTGGGAGCAAGAGAAAAAACGTAATTATGAGAGGGAAAGTGTCAGATGAACATGCTTGCAGTTTTCAAGCCCTCCCTCGCTGACTAGATGAAGGTTAAAAGAATTTGCCTCCTTGTGTGAAAGGCATTTCGGGGTGTGTCCAAAGCAATGGATCTCAAGTGTGGTCCCCAGACCAGCAGCCCCAGTTTGGTCTGGCCACGTGCTAGAAATGCACATCCTCAGACTGGCCCAGACCTACTGAGCCAGGAGCTCTCAGGGTGGGACAGCCTGGGTCTGAACAAACCTCCGGGTGATCCAACTGCTCTTTAGGTTAGATCATCGAGGTCTAGAGCCCCCGCCTCAAAATCCATACTGGGGGTTCTTCCGTGACACGAGCTTGAGACAAGAGGACATCTGCAGCCACCTGTCCCACCCAATACTTTCTTCCAGGACAATGAGCAGCCAGCCATGAGCAGGGAACCCACTTAAAGCCCATTAACCTCCCTTTCTGCCCCGAACCGGGGTAGGTATAAAGGCAAAAGAAAATCAAACCAAGACCCAGGGTCAGGCTCCTCCTGTGTGGATACGTCCTGGAGCCTTGGACAGGTTTAGAGCAGTCGCTTCATGAAAGTTTGCTGCTTCCAAGGATACTCAGCATCACTCTAGTCACAGCACAGAGGGGACAAAGCCCTCAGCAACAACCCGGGACTGGGAATTTCCTTCTATGTATGGAAGGAGGACCATTTTAAGAATGGAGGGATAGCAGTAAATGTTATGAGAACTAGGAGGGAGTCTGGGAATAGGGATTAGGGAACCACTGGGCTGTGTTGAGTTTACTATTGTAGGAAATACCCTGTAGTGACATAGAGTCCAATATGCATACAGGGGTAGGCAGAAGTAGGTTCACAGTTGTTTGTTCATATGGGGAAGATCTGCAGGTTGTGATTATGATAATCACTTTGTTAACTCTGTGTTTTGCACTCTCACAACTGTAAACCTACTTTTTTCCACCCCTGTATATGTCATTATTAAGTTACTCATGATTCTGTTTCGCCATCTCCCTAAAAGGTTGTATGAAAACCCCATTTTTAAGAATCAAAATGTATTTTCAAATACATTAAGGAAGATCGTTATTAAAGAAATCCTGCTGTAAATCTCCTTGTAAGGTAAACAACAGAAAAACCCACCGATGAGAAATAAATGGTAAAAAATGGCTAATTGGGCTTGGTGAAAACTTTAAGTTATTACATATTTTCACAGAAAAGTAAAAATATTTCTTTATAATGCAATAAACTTAAAAGACTGAGCAAAAGAACTATAATAAGCGAAACTAATAAAAATGCCATTCACACAAACCTATACCACATAACAAAGTCTGTAGAGGTACTTGGCCCTGAAAGGAATAATGACCGTATGAGAAGTTAGAGCTGCTGAAGACAGTCTCATCGGGCATGGCACCAAGTAGCAACCACACTAGGCAACTTCTCCAAGGCCAAGCCTGAGCCCCAAATTCTAACCTTTTTTAAAAAAGTGATTGAAATAATATTGTGATCACTCTGTATGGTGCCAGGTGGTTACTGGAAATATTGGGGGGAGCACTTTTTAAAGTATATGATTGTGTAACCAGTACGCTGTACACCTGAAACCAATTCAAAATACTATTGCATGTAAACTGTAATTGAAATATAAAATTTTAAAAATAACAATTTTTTTAAATTAAAGAAATAAAACAGTGATAGATACTATGTAACTTTCATCTCAAAAACAGTAAACAAATTTAAGTGATTAATTTTCTCTCAGGTTCCCTTTTTCTTTTTTTAAACAATGTCCCCAAAATTCCCATGTTCACTTTTTATTAATAATCCAGGAGACTGAATTCTCACAGGGTTGTACCATTATCACACAGACCAGCCTGTCGAATGTGTTACCCTTGCTCCGGGCCAGGGCCACCAGAGCTGCCACCATCCTACAATAGAGATTAAGGCTCAGCCTCTGGACTCAGGCAGACACCCCGGGGTGACCCCGAGCAACCCACTAGACTCTGGGAAGCCATTCCTACCTTGTGGGTTGTCTTTGATACAAAGTCCGTGCTTTGCCCAGAGACTGCACCTTGCAAGCCCTCAGTAAATAACAGTTCTTAGGGCAACTCTATCATTACTGATGTCATTACTGCCTGTGATGCTACAGCAGTGAGAGGCCCACTGGAACACACACAGCACCCAGAGGCGGGCCTCCCCAGACAGAGAGCTTGGGGGCTCAAGGAGGTCCCAGCCCAGGGGAGATGGAAGAGAGAGCCGACCATTTTGCGTGCCTACACCAGCAAAGCAATACACGTCATCCCCCCTTTTCCCCATATCTAAAGAATTTTCCAGGTCCCCAGGGAGGGAAGGGCTCCCTGGCCCTGAAGTATCATCAGCAAAGGACCGCCCCGCCCCACCTACCTTCTTCATGAGCATGTAAATGTGGGTTTGCGCAGCGTCCAGCACGTAGCGGTGGGGGTGCCTCAGCCCCTTGACCGTGACGTCCATGGTTTTGCCGTCTATGTTGATCCACCGCCTCGCCCCCGGGGCCAGAAATAGCCTGGGGTGGGGAGGGAAATGTTAGCGAAAGTAGCTCCACCAAGTCGGTTAATAAACAGTGCGCAGCTGCTTGAGAGGGAGGGACTGGCATGACTCAGGTCTCCCCGCTGAAGGCGGTCCCCTTTTAGGAGACATTAAGAGTTTCAACAGGTTGTCAAGCGACATTTCTCAGAAGCAAGAAAACCACCATGCCAGTAGGGAACGTGCACGTTTAACTGTGGTGTTCCCGACGTCTAGGAGACGGCAAAACCAGATGGAAGGACCCAGCCTCCAACGCAAGAGCTCTGCCTCGCTCTTCATGGGGATTCGGGCGGAGGCCCCGCCACAGAGGTGCTCCAGGGCCTCTGCTCTCCCTAGGCCCAGGCTAGATGTGCTTGGAGGTGGACCTCAGAGGCCGAGCCAGGAGGCAGCCCATGACACCACTACCCAGGGGCTGGTGACCTGGGCATCCTTGTCAGTGGTCCTAATGAGAACCCAATTCGGTCACACAGCCTGAGCCCTGCGGCTCCACCTGGGATTTCGGGAGCTCTCTGGTATTTCCCACTGTGACTCATTGAGGGTTAGAAATACTCACGTGGGTATTGTGCCACACTCCTAGGCTGCACAGGAAATTCTGGAACTCGGACTAAGACTACCTAAGTGGGGGGCCTGGGGAGGAAGGAAGCTGATGCAAAGGTGGCGGCGGCAGGTTTCCCTGCAGCAGATTTTCAGAATTAGGAGCTGTGCGTGCACAGCTGTGTGTGAGACGTCCAAGCACCACTGTCCTGGGGAAGGGTGTCAGGGACCTTCCTGGACTGACAGCCGCCCTGCACCCCCTTTTCTCTCCATGCGCAGACCTTCCCCGCCGTGGGAGGAGGCGGGCAGATGTTTGAGAAAGTAGAGGCGCCTCTAAGTCTGAGAACTCAGGCTCTCTCTTCAATGCTATAAGAAAACTGCAATGGTCCACTCTGAGTCCTTTTGAAGGAAGGATACCAGAGGCCCGAAGGTGTTAAGTGCTCAGAGGTGAGAGCCATCTGGCCGGCTGCCCAGTGGCTGCGGATGGCTGGGTCCAGCCCACGTGGTGGCTAGGATTTGGAAACCACAGCTGAGCATGTATGAACTAAATGCACCGGGCCTGCAGAGGGTTAGACTGGCGTTCACTCCTGCCAGTGCAGAGGGGACCAGCAGGGGTGCATACAGCGAGACGCGAGCGCCCTCCGGGCCGGGGGAGGCGGGAGGGGGCAGACATCAGCGGCCATGCACCTTGGCTCCCCTTCCCTCTCCACCAGCTGTCAGAAGCAGGACTGACCCTTCTGAACGGACACCCTAGGCTCTTTCATAATTGGGAGGGAAATGTGGAGGAGAGGCAGGCCTGGAGAGGGACAGACTCACTGCCGCCCTGAGCCAGTAAGGGCTAGAGCCAATTAACAGCAAAGTAAGAGTGGTGCCTACATTTGTACCCCAAGCTGGGCCCACAGTCCTGGACAATGGCGGGGTGGGGGGGCGGGGGGGACCTCCTTTCCCCTCATGGACCTCACTTCCCTCAGATGGCCTGAGGACACTCACCTATTGTCTGTCTGTCTGTCTCTCTCTCCCCCCCTCTCAAACACACACACACACACACACACACACACACACATCCACCTCTCAGGAGACCTAAGAGGGTTTAGTCAAAGACAAAGCATTGTAATTCAGGGCAGCTTGCATTTTTAACTCCTGAGCACATTCCCCCAGGATCAGGGGGATTCTTCCTTCCACAGCAGCAGCCTTGAGCTATTCATAGCATGGCAGGTGTGGGGGCGGCTGGAGGGGGAGGCTTCCAGCAATGTGGCTAATCCTCACTTGTAAATCTCCTCAGCTTTCTCCTTGACCTTGGACTGATCTCCATACTTCAGATCCTCACAGGCTTCCCAGAATCCCAGATTCTCCCCTGCACAGGGTGGAGCGGGTCCATAAAGATGAAAGCCGGAGAGGAAACAAGTGGGGAGCAGAAAAGAAAAAGAAAAGAAATGGGTCAGCTGGGATAGGTGCAGTTCCCTGGCACACTGAACATCTTCCTTCTGCAAAGCAAGCCATGGCACACGGTGGGGTTGGAGAAGGCAGCGAGCGGCAGCCACACTTACTCCCAGGGCCCGGGAGAGTGTTGTTCGCCGAGGGACTGCTGTACACACGTTCTGTGAGATGAACCACGTTGGCGCCGCCATGGTTGCAGCTATACGCCTCTACTATGATCACTGTTCTTTCCCCAAGGATGCACATCAACCCCCAGAGGCTGTCGTGTTCTTCTTTGTCCCAGAAATTAGCAGTAGCAAATACACTTGAACAAGTTCGCATATGACTGGGCTCGTAACATGCATTGCTCTGCGATAGGTTTTCTGCATGAAGAGCCCTGTTCACTTTGCTCATGTTCAGCGACTGCGTGTGACCTCTGCATCCTTTGTGCGTAGAGATCCCATCATTTAGAGCCCCTCGCGGAGTGTATTGAAGCCCAAGGTCCTAACAGAGAGGCTGCTCAAGTAGCGATGCTGAGAGACTGGCTCTCAGGTCAGGGAAGGCCTGGCCACTAGGGGGACTTAATGGAGAGTAAGTCGCCTGAGCCAGAGGTGGGTGCATATGTGTGCATGGGTGCATGTGTGTGTGTGTATGGGCCTTGTATGCATGTGAATCACTGAATGCCTCTGTGTGGGAAAATGGACAAGAGAAGACCCTTCCTCTCCTTTCACAGTATTGCTTAGAAATCCTCCAGGTGTTTCAGATCGAAAAAGGGTGCAGAGTTCTAAGCTAGCTGACACCTTCCCAGAACTCTGGAGAGGTCCATCCTCTTCAGCCCGAACTTCAGGTTGTTCTTGAGGTCGCCGGCATGAGTAAACAGGGCCGCGTAACCCATCCTTCGTCACGCGCAATGTGGACCACATGGCCCATGGCAAAAGGCGGTTCACTGCTTATGGTTAAAACTAAGTGAGCAATTATTCACACTGGCCAAAAGGTGGAAACGAACCAAATATCCATCCATGGAGGAACGGATAAACAAAATGTGGTGTATTCATACAGTGGAATATTATCCAGCCTTAAAAAGGAACAAAACTCTGGCACAAAGTACAGCTTGGATGTACCTGGGATGATCCTTGAAGGCATTATGCTAAATGAAATACGTGAAAGGCAAAAGCATAAGTATCGTATGATTCCGCTTACATGAAGCACCTAGAAATACGAATTCACAGACACAGAAGGTAGAGTGGCGGTTGCCAGGAGCTGGAGGGAGCGGAGAATGAGGAATTAGTGTTTAATGGGGACAGAGGTTCCAGTGGGGAGGGTGAAAATGTTCTGGAGGTAGATGCTGGGGAGGGTTGCATAACAATGTGGGTGTACTTAATGCCACAGAGCTGCCCACTTAAAATGGTTAAAATAGTAAACTGTATCCTATGAATACTTTACCATGACAAAAAAATTAGATGAGCGTGAAAAATGTGTACATGAATGTCTACAGCAGTATTATTCATAAGAGCCCAAAAGTTGAAACAACCTGAATGTCCACCAACCGCTAAATGGAGTAACCAAATGTGGTCTATCCACGTGATGAAATATTACTGTGTCGTGAAAAGGAATGAAGCATTGTTATATGCCACAACATGGACGACCATTGAAAACACTGCACTGAGTAAAAGAAGACAAAAGAACACATGTTTTATGATTCCATTTATATGAAATGTCCAAAATAGGCAAATCTATGAAAACAAAAAGTAGATCAGTAGTTGTTAGGGCTGGGGGTAGGGAGGAAGTGGGGAACAGAGGAAAGGAGAAGAGCATGAAAGGACTTCTAATGGGTAAAGGGTTGCTCTTTGAGGCGATGAAAGTGTTCTAGAATTATGTAGTGGTGATGGTCGCACCGCTTTGTGAATGAGCTAAAACCACTGAATAGTACACTTTAAAAAGGTATATGGATTATGGCATGTGAATTATATGGTATGTGAATTTATGGTATATGAATTATACCTCAATTTTTAAATGTTTTTAATTAAATGAGAAAACTGATGATTCACCTGCCCTGCTCATACCTGAAGCTTCAGGAATGCCATGAGATGATCACCAAGAATTCTACTTCAATAATACCGGGAAGTCTTTTCCACAGGTTTTGTTACTAAGTAACAATGCCTGGGTGGGATAAACTCAGGGTGTGGTTTGTTACTTTGCCACCAGATGGCACCCTGTCCACTCATTCGCCAGTTGCTTCTATCCGGTGCAGAAAGCACTCCCCTTCCCCACCCATCTATAACTGGGTTTTATTATATCACGGCAATTAGGCGGGCTTAGAGAGAAGGGTTTTCAAAAATCCATCTTATATTATAATGTGTTGCATCAGGAGGTCATGCAAGCTAATGGCATGTCCCGTGGGGTTGGTTTCAGGAACAACCCCACACAGGCAAGTGGGTCTCGGGGAATAAGCGGCTGAGTGCTGAGGCTCAAATGGGATACCCCCCAGAGCAGGGGACTCGGCAAGGAAGCAAATGAACCCCATAAAGTAGATGGTTCAGTATAAGTGTGGAAGCTGATGGAATGCTCAGCCCGACGAAATTGGTTCTGGTCTGAACTTCGATTTTCCCAGGTGTTTCTCAGTGCCGTATATTTAAGAAGTTGCAAGTGCCTACCATGCGAGACCCCTACCAGAGATGGGGTCTATCTAAAATGTGGCCCCACCCATCCATTAAAATCACACCCTCCTAAGACCCAGACGGAAGCAGACCATGAAAGCAATTCTTAATTATGGCCACACATTAGAATCACCTCAGGAGTTTTCGAACCTTGGGAAATTCCACCCCAAATGAATTAAAAAGGAACCCCTGGGGATGGGACCCAGGCAAGCAAGTTTTAAAATATCCCCAGGTGAATCGAATGTGCAGCCAGGGTGGGATGCCCTGAGCTGAAGAACGTCAGGCTTTGAAACAAAAAGAGGAAGCCTGCGTTTTGGCCTCCCGTCTTGTCTGGTTTTCCTGAGGAGCTGCATTCACAGCAGCGGCCATGGGAGTTCTTGGGCCAGTGACCCCAGGATCACGGTGAGGAAGTGGGGGCAATGGAGGGGATGGGGGGCTTAGAAACGTAACATTAGTGTGAGTGAATGAAATTTTCCCCTCAACTGTGTGGCCCCTTGGGAACTCTAGAAGGAAAATCTTTTTTCTAAAAGTAAAATCTTTTTTAAAGAATCAAAAACCCACCACTGAATTCTTTCTTGAGGAAATACTGGAAGCTTTGTCGACCCTTGGGGTCTCGGATCAATTCACTGAAGTTGATGGCCCACCGTTCCACTCGCATCTTGGTTGGGACTTCCACCCTGTAGGGACGACAATTTATAAATGCACCAGACACCCAGTGGGAGGAAAGGTTGTGCCGGGTGGTGGTCTGGATAGCAGCGGGGGGTTTTAGCTCCCTGCTAAGCTCCATGAGGCCCACCGTCCAGAGCTCCTCCAGTCCCCCCACCCTCATTTCTGCACAAATGCACAAGCAAGCAATCACTTCTTAGGGAATCGCATCCTCAGACAAGTCCCCGGACCTCATATTAGGAGCTGGCTACCCCAAAGGTGAGAAGGACCTGTTTGTGGTGATTGTGGTACGACTCTATGAATATAGTAAAAAAAAACAAAAACAAAAACGTTTAATTGTACATTTTAAGGGGGTAAATTGTATGGCATGGGAATAACTCAAAAAGCTATTTTTAAAAAACCGATATATCAAATACATACAATTTGGCATTTAAATCCCAGAACTGGGTGTCGTCTGTGATCCAAGGATTGCTAGGGAGGCAGCCTGACATGAGGGCGTCATTGGACGAGAACTGCTCACTGTATTTGACGATCCTGAAAAACAAATGGAAAATGGTTTCCTAGGCAGATGTTCAACCCCCAAGAGACTAAATCAGTGCTCAGGTTGATTGGCCAGCTGGTCCCCCTTTTCGTACCTACTTATTATTGTCTTAGGAAAATACTCTAATAGCACTCAGGTTGGCAGGTATTGGACAAAAATCTGTCCCCACTGTAGCTGTGAAATGAAATGTTGTCTCCCAGCCCAGTCCCTTTTTGATTTCTCTGTGCCTGTTTCATCAAAATGCAGGCTCTTAACATTGTATCATGACCCTAAACACTTTTGTGTCTCTCAAAAAATATCCTCGGGCGACTGGGTCAGGGCAGCCTGAACGTTCAGTAAACCAAACCTCTATTGCCAATTTATCCTGATTGGATTTTAAATCAAAGATTAATCATGAACATTAAAATAGTACATTGAATCAGTAACATAACCCACATATCCCTCATTAATTTGAATGGTGATGTCGGGAACACAGGTTATCAGGGGTCCCTGTAGGATCCAGTCCATGAAGTCTCCCCACCTTCCCAGCCACACAGCAGCAGACTCCAAGACAGGTGGCTGGCTTGTACAGAACCTCGCCCACCCCTGGTTTTGCCTAACCCACGATGAGACCTGGAGACTTGCGCTGAGTGAACAACTAGTAACTTAACCCCCAAGAGACCTCTTTGTCCCTCAGAGTTCATTAGGATCTTAAGTTTGCCCTAAAACAAGAGCTCTCTTCTTGCCTATCTGCTGTTCAAAGTTCAGTAAGACCAACAAGCTAGGAACATACCCTCCAAGGGACACTGAAGACTTCACTGTGGACCTCAGTAAGGCCTGCTGGTAATACATGATCTGGAAGAGACACAGTCATTAGAAGATGTCCAACTTCCCCACCCTTGAATGTCACTAACACTGATATTTCCATGTGACCTCCAGAACTAGAAGCCATCGATCCATCACAGCACCCCATTCCACTCCCTCAAGCCAGATACCTCAGTACCCATAGGGTTCAGGCCCACAGTAGGTGGGTGACCCCAAACTTCAAATTAGGGGCCTCCTTAACCCATCATGCGTTGGTCTAGGACAAGGCACCAACTGAAAAAAAAAAAGTTCTAAGGAGCTTTAAACCAAGATATGGGGTCTGATATTTAGCCTAGAAGATCTAACCTCAATGGCCAACAATCACCAGGGCTCTGTCTTGGGCCCCAGAAACAAGATCTGCCAAAACAGGTAATGTGCCCCCTTGGGCAGACTCTGAACAGCCCTGTAACTGTAGGAACAGGGACCAGGGTGGGGATGCAGATGCCGCAGCCTTTGCTCCCTCGTCCCACAGATCTGTGCATTCTGAGGGCGTCACAGCCAGAGTCTCAGCACCAGCCCCATTCGAATCTTACAAAAGATGTTTTGTCAGTCTCCGCTGTTCATCAATTTGTAAACAGTCATTTGAACTGTACACGTGGCTTTCATTTCATTACTGAGTACACAGCATAAAGCCAAAGTACACATAATTTGTTAGAGGATTTAAAATCAAACTTCCCTAGAACTGGGAGACTAATTACCTCTTTTTTGACAGCAGTGATTGTTTGTTTCTGTAAAACAAAGAAGCCAGTACCATTAAACAGATGTCATTAAATCATTACAGTTCAAAGACTCATTTGAGAAATAAAAATGCATCCCCCATGAGAAAGCTGCCCATCTTTTCTTACTTAAAAGATAGAATTTCCCCATCACCACCACCTCCACCCTCTTCTACACTATGGGAGAACCAGATGAACTAAGAGATCTGGTGAAGGGAGGGCTACGATTCACCGCTATAACTTTACCCTGCTCTCTCAAAAGCCAAGGTGACTTAAAGACTAAGTCTGGGACTGGCCCCATCTACGGCCACACCTACAGAACCAGCAGCGATGGAAGGAGAGAGGGAGATGGCAAACCCAGTGCAGAGCTTGTGTTCGTTTCTCGTCTCACAGGAGAGAGAGCCGAGTGAGTGGTGAGACTCATTCCGTGGGCATTTGTAACAACCTGACCAGCACCACACATGGGCAAAAACAGTCACATCGCCAAAGATACAGCATACAATGAAAGGACTCCAGGCCAGCATACACTGAACGCCGAGTCCCAGAGTTGAACTACATAACGTGGAAGATCAAATCAGGCCCCACGCTCTCAGTGAAGCTGCGGAAGCGAGTTCGCGTGGGGATGAGTGGCAGGGCGGCCCCTCTCGGGACTCTTTTAGTTACGGCAGGGAAAGCATGGTTCCAAACGGGGCTCCTCGTTTGGGTTCTTAGAAGCTCCTGGAAACTGTTTCAGACCCGTCTCCTGCTAACGTCTTCTCCAATCTGACGTGCTCCCTTTGGTGTCGCTTTTCTGCTCCTTGCCACTCTTGGAGGCTGGGTGCGGTTGGCGGTTCCAGTCTCAGTGTTCCTAGGTTTGGTTCTGCCCGGGGCTGCTTGTTGCTGACTCTTATACTTCAAGGTGATCATCCTTATTCCTGGCTGCTAATGTCCATGCTGCGGCGCACAACCAGGTCTTTACTTGGAACAGGGTCAAAAGGCCACGGAGGACACTGTTTTCCTTAGCCAGCCAGCAAAAGAACTGCTGGACAAGCCCATGCACAAGGGCTTATGGGCCAGGAGGGTCCAACCTAGAGTGCCACAAACCCGTCTCTCTAATCCACGCTGGGTTTTACTTTGCTTCACTAAATTGCTTTTGGCATTGTTTTTCACAGGGAAGCTTTTTCCTGGGTGGGAATTGAAGAGAATGATCTCAGAAACGTAAAGCTCAGGTATGTCTCTTGTTTTGAATTCACACACCCCAACTTCCTCTTCATAGCACTTATCACCATTGTAATTACATCTCTCTCCGTGTGACTCTTTAATACACAAAGCAGCTACTAGGGGCCGTTAAGAGCAGGACAATCGTGTGTATCTTCCCTGGCATAATATCTGGTACAGAGCAGATGCGCAATAAATATTGAATAGATGAGGACTGCCGTGTGCTCAGAAGCCCTCCCCCAAAATGTAGTGGTAGTCTAAGCTTAGTAGAATATTTTTCCACTGAGAAAGTTGCAGACACTACCCAAATGATTCAAATATTTTGGCGACCACACTGATTATTTGTTCCCATTCTGTCTCAACATCAGGCACTGTTTTAGAAGACACATATTTCAGGTAGAAAAGGACCCTGAGGCTACGGCAGATTTGCATGCAAACCTAATATAATCAAGTTCTTCTGTTCAGGTCTGCTGAAATGGATTAAAAATAGTATCTACTGGTCTATGCCCTCTGTTAGAAGGGGAAGCAGGACTGTTGCAAAACAATAACCACTTAGCAATTAGTGCAAAGCAATTTATGCCTCCTGGAGCCCTTACAAAGGGTCAGAGAGAGAGGTTATATTATTCAGATTTTCAGCTCCGAAACTATAATAGGTTATGAGAGATTTTGCAACGTCTCCCGGTCAGTAACTGGCGGAGCCAAGATTCAAACCGAGATCTGCCCTTTGCGAAGCTGAGGAGGGGTCCATGAGAAACTGAAAATAGCCTGCTCTCGTCACCGGTTTCCTCTTTGCCCTGAAGCTGAGAACGGTGCGAAGTAGAACGACTCTGTCCAGCCATTTCATGTAAAGTTAAAGCGACATGAGAGCTGGAGCCCCAATCCCAAGATGCGACACAAGCACAGGAAACTCTTTAATTAACGCCAGTGATGATAAAACTCCCAGCTTTAAGATCAATAAGATCTGGGGATCTAATCACAGCATGGTGACTATAATTAGCAATACTGCATTAATGACTTGCAAGTTGTTAAGAGTAGATCTTAAATGTTATCAACATGCATGCCCAAATCGTAATTGTGCGAGGGGATAGAGGTGTTAACTAGCCTTATTGAGGTAATCATTTTGCAATGTATACGTGTATCTAATCATCACCTTGTACACGTTAAACTTACACGTTACCTGTCAAACATATCTCAGTAGAGCTGGGAGTGGGGGAGACTGCTGATGGTAAACTAAGATTGCAAATGAGCTAGGCCTATGCTCAGCTGCCACCGTTCTAAACACTCCCCAAAGTGCCCGGGACTCAAGGTCGAACTTCCTGTCCTATGGCCACGGGGCTCCTGAATGGATGTGCACAGATGAAATGAGCCGGCTTCTCAGTCTGCCCCGAGGTTCCCGGCTCCATGGGGAGCTCTCCCTTCAAGTCATTTCTAGTCTACCTGCCGTGGTCTGACGTTGACCTAAAATACTTGTTTCTGGGGCCATATCTCAGTCATCAGGGTTTAAAATTTTTCATATTTTAATGCACTTCATTGGCTTTTATTACCCAATTAGGGTCCAGCATTGTGGTATGGTTTGCTGATGAGTATCGGATTCCCAGAATTACCAGCTATCTCCTGAGAATCAGGCTGCAGGGAGCTCTCTAATAATAGGATTCAGCTGAAGCTGAGGTTTCCCCACAGCCACCTTGGAGTGTCCACGTGGATTTTAGCATTTGTTTCTAGCTTAAAAAATGGCTGTGCCTAGGATCAGCTTCCTATAGGCTGACACGTAGGGCACTCCGTGGGCGTACCGGGACAGTGGGCATGAGGGCTCTGACTTCTCTAAAAGGTCAAAAGTTGATGGGAAGGTGGGGTGGAAGAAAGAGTGTGGGTTTTGGGTTCATGACCACGGTCAATACCCTGGCGTTGTCACTTCCTGGCTACATACTTTGGATGATGTTTGTTTTTTTTTGTTTGGTTTTAGCATTTCAAAGCCTCTATTTCGTCATTTGTAAAGGGGGATAGAAAAACAGGGGATTTAAATGCGACAATAGACAGGTGGCTGGTGTAAAGCAGAGACTCCACAGGCCGTGGCGGTGGTTTCGGGCTCATCGGCTGCTTCTGAGAACAGGCATCGGAGGGTCTCGGCCCTACTTACAGGATAAAATACAGGATGCCCGCGCCATATTTGGGACACACTTAGACTAAAAAAGTTATTTGTTGTTTATCTGAAATTCAAATGTAACTGAGCTCCCTGGACTTTTATTTGCCAAATCTCATAAACCTATCAAAATTATTGCTTAGACAAAGGTCATAAGAATCATTAATTTAAAGTAAATTGAAGATATTAAAACACACAGACTTCTAAGCAATTCAAAAAAAAAAAAAACCACCTCATGATAAAACAAGAAATAAACTTTTTTTTTTCCCACCCTGGAATTCACGCACAAATCCCCTGCTTTCTCGCAGCTGGCACTCCTGGAGTACTCACTTCTTTATTCCTCATCTGAGTGACACTTTGTACAGTAAGACCCTCAGTCTAAGGAATTTTCAAATGCTCTGCATTCTTGGAATTCTAACTTATTTTTCACTTGCAGATTTGCCCAAATAGGGACACATCTAGAAGTTGTTTACACAGCTCCGTGGCCCACTCGCTGGCCTTGAAAGCCGGATGCAGGCTGCAGACAATAATCACAGCGCAGGGGCGGGGGGCGGGGCCGCGACCTGAGAGGCCCTCGAGTCCCTGTGGACAGGATTGGGGGACCCAGGACTGAGAAGCGAGGACCCTGGGAGCAGGCAGCCAGCAGGAATCTGTGGAGGCCAGAGGTGAGGGATGGGCAAGCCATGGAGCGAAACACAAGCTGGAGAGCGCCTGGGGGAAGCGGGACCCCAGGCGCTGAGGGCGGGATCAGAAGTCAGAAGCCAGGAAATTCAGGGACCCTGGCCAGGTAGCTTAGCTGTTAGAGTGCCATCCCATACACCAAGGTTACAGGCCCCATCCCCGCTCGGGGCACATGCAAGAAACAACCAATGGATGCATAAATAAGCGAAACAACAAATCGATGTCTCGCTCCCCACCCGCCTTGTCTCTCTCTCTCTCTTTAAAAAAATCCATAAATAAAAATTAACAACAGCAAAAAGAAACGAGGAAATTCAGAGCTGACATGGTTAATGCAGGGCAGGGGAGAGGTGGCGGCAGGCAGCCAGCAGTGCAAGGAGGCAAGAGTTCAAGGCTGTGACCCTCCGAAGCACCTGGCCTGCCACGCACCTCCGGATCAGGCCAAGGCCGAGAGCTGCACGATTCGCAGGGTGTGGTGCCAAATAAAAATGCAGGGCCTCTTGTTCAAACAAAAGTATTACGAATTTTAAGACAGCGAGGGGTGAACATTGAACCCAGTACGGGGCCCCGCTGAGCGTGGAGCTGTGGACCAGAGAACAAGTCACCTGCCCTAAGATGGGCCCTGAATGCAGGACCCAAGGGCGTGGTTGGAGAGGGAAGGATAATGGTGGTATCGGGGAGCAGCAAGGGCTACAGGACTGGGAAGGCCTAGGTTCGAATCCTGGCTGAGCCGGCCTGGGCAAACTGCTTAACTTCGCTGTTTCCGTTTTGTCATGCAAAAAATGGAACAGACATGTCCTCTCTTACCAAGCTGCTGTGAGAATTTCATGAAATCCAGCAGAGCTCCTAGAAGCCACATGATGGACAGTAGAACACATCCGGCAGGATATGGACTGGGCTTGGGTGCCCATGAGCTGAGGTTCAAATCCCAGCTTCCCCATTTCCGAGCCATGTGTCTTGGCTGAATTGCTGGCCTTGGAGACTCTCTCTCTGTCTCCTCAACAATGAAGTAGGCATGCTAATAGAACTCGTGACCTTGTAGGTAGCCGTGAGTCTTCACTGTGACTGGGTGTGAGGCACTTAGCCCCATGCCCCTGGCACGCAAGGAGCTGTCAGCAAGCGTCAGCCCCAAGAGCTGTCCCTTCTCAGCCAGCACCAGTCACACAGCAGCCACAGGAAGAAAGCTGTTTGTCCCCAGTTGGTGGGAGTATATAGGGGGGCTGTCACTCACTGGGGACTCCAGGCCAAGAATTCTGCAGAACACGGTATTAACACTGTGGAGTTAGATTCTTGTCTGTTATCCAAACACGAGTATGAACGTCCGTGTAAACTGCTGTTCCCGGCAGCTGCTTATCGGATAAGGGCGGGAGGTTGAAATTTGGGTGCCCCTCTCCCTCTCCGCCTCCAACTGGGGTGGAAGTATGAGAAGATGTAAGGACAGAGGAGGAGACAGCTCCCCCAAACGGGGTCTAAGGTCTACCGGGCTCCATAAATTATCTCCCTCGTAGCATGGTGATAGTTGTAGCAACAGCAGTAGCTAAAGTTTGTGGAGTGTCTCTGCATGTTGGATGCCATTCTAGACACTTCGCATAAATGTCTCGCTTACTCCTCTGCCAAAGGAGCTATTGTCCCTCCAATTTTATAGATGAGGAAACTGGGGTTTTGAATGACGCAAGAACGTGTCCAAGATCGCACAGCCAGGGAGTGGCAGAGCTGGGTGGGGCTCATTCCCAGCGCCAAAGCTGTCTTCAGCACACCACACTGGCCCTCATCACTAAGCAACTATGGTCAGGGTCAGGGGAGGAAGGGTCAGCCTGGGGCACACCCCTGCCCAGCTGCCGCTCAGCCTCTCACTGCAGAGCCAAATTCTCTCTGAAATAAGGGAAAGCGGGGGTCGTGCATGCTCGGTACCTCAGGAAGCCGCATAGGATCAGGACTGAGAAGGGGCATGCCCTCTGGCTGTGGTCCTGGCCCCTGGCCGGCTGCTCCTAAGGCTGGACAGCCACGCCGACCAGCAACCGTCCACCTGAAGAGGTGGGTCACCTGGGGCACCTGTCAACCCAGCAGCCTCCTCTCTTATACTTGATGGTGTTTATCTCTTTTGGATTATTTGTCCCCATTTAAGGAAAACAAATATGTTTTCAAGAATTTACTAATTCTCAGCAATGGCCTCTCTCTTCAAACCAGCACCGTGAGTTCTTCTCTGAAAGGAAAAAATCTGAAACTTCTGCTCTCCCAGGGCCTCGCAGAGACACTTCACGGTCCTGCCACCCACTCCTCTCAGGGCAGATAAACCCAGAAAAGCAGCGGACACTGAGTCAGACCAGGGAAATGTTGCAAACTGGTAAAACCCAGCGGCAGCCTCTATTTCCCTAACAGCTGGATGGGGCACTCGCTGTGGCTGGCTGAGGGGACAGGTGGGAGGGTCCAGCCTGCATGAGAATGACGGCTCTTAATTCTTCTTAACACCGCAGGGCAGCCAGAGCACAGGCAGGAGAAGGGGAGCTGGTGGGAGAGAGAGACAGAGAAGACGATGATAAACAAAGGTAAAGGCAGCCCCGAGTCAAACATCAGCCTGGTGGACACAGCCCTCTGTCCCACGAGCTCCTGCTCCAGGCGGACGGCATTCTGGCAAGCAGTGGGTTTGGAAAGCCAGACGGCCCCCTCTCCTCGGCAGAGCCAGCTGGTGTTTGCTTTCCACCTCTGCCCTCCCCTCCTCCACATCGCATAGGTTTCCAGAGCTGCCAGTTACCCATTAAAAAAAAAAATCTTCCAGCCAGGTTCAGTGTTGGCCTTGATGACTGTATCCATGGCAACTAAGCAACAAGGCCTCCGCGATTATCTGTCATCTGACAGGGGAAACATGGGAAAGGCCACTGAAGGCTGACAGTGCCATACGTGTATCAAAGGAAAAGTCACTTGGAGTTGTGGGCCAGGGACTTAGCAATGGCCCCACCCCCGGGCGACATCCTCTGGGGACGCAAAGTCTCTTTTCAGATGGACTCCATCCCTAAGCCTGAGCATCTGTCTCACATGCTGGTGGGGGATCCCCACAGCCATTTGGAGGTCTGGGTCCCAGAGGACAAAAGTACACATGTCACAGAGCTGCCCCACAGCCACCTTCTTCCTGCTTCTTTCTCCTTCCCCATTGACTTCCTTCCCCCTCCTTTTCCGATGCGTCCCTCCGGCTCCTGCGTAGGCCTTAGGGCATGGCCAAAGCTTAAAGATGACACACTAGCCTAGAGAGGCCACTGACCCCTTGTTGCCCAAAGTCAACGTTAGACAGAAATCAATGGAACCATCTAAGACTAGCTGTAATGAGGCTTAGGCTGGCTTACTGGGGTCAGTGGTTCTCAACTAGGGCAATTTTGTCCCCCAGGTACGTGGGACAATGTCTGGAGACATTTTTGATTGTCAGGACTGGGAGGTGGGCAGGGAAAGGCACGATGTTACTGGCGTCTAGTGGGCAGAGGCCAAGATGCTGCTAAACACCCTGCGACGTGCAGGAAATTTCACTCCAAACAACAGTGCCAGGGCTGAGAAACCCTAACCCGAATGCTCGCTGTTTCAACAGCTTATATACTGCATCACTTTAAGTAAGGAACCGTCATAGGAAATTGGCCATCCATCACAAACGGTGGCTGTATGTGGGGAAAGGGTCCTTTTAAAACAAAAGACTAGGAGGAGCTTTGTAAAGGTCACCACCCTGTCGAGAAGCAAAAGAAAGTGTGACCTTCCGGGTCCTGTCCTGTGGAGGAAGGTTTAAACCCCAAGTTGAACTCGGGGTTTTAAGCCTGGGGCCCGTCGGCTTCAGGGGGCCAGGGAACTGGCTGGAATTGCGTGCAAAATTCTGTGCATCTTTGGGCAGAATGCTTTCATAACTTTCATCAGATCTTCAAAGGGGGAAAGTGCCTCAGAGAAGTCTGAAACCACCCACCTAGACTCCATTTGCTTTGACCTATACGCTAGATCCCCTGTCTTTCTTTATGCAGGGCCCTTGCCATGGCCTCCCTGTCCCCAAAACTCATATCACAGAGCCCATATCCCCCTCTCTTAAGCAACCTCAAAGGGCAGATATTATTACCCCAACAGACACAGCTAGACAAAAGATGTGTGGACATCTTCCCAGCCTAAAACATGACCCAGGCCCTGCCCAAAGGATACAGCAGAGACCTACCTGGTTTACCTGAACTTCATTTGGATTGGTCACTCGGTCCAGGCCATAGTCCAGCACGTTGTTCATTCCTGGCTGAAAGGAATAAAAATAACATAAGGACCACTACTGGGGTAGTCTCTGGGTTTTAATTAACTTTGGGTCTTGGCCAAACTGCCAATGGTGAGACTGAGCTGAGAAGGGCTTGTAGCCTAGCCCACAGGTGCTACAAGGGTGTACAAGACCTTCTGCGTGAACTGGTGAGCGTCATAGGGCTGTCCCACTACCACAGCATCCCCAGAGCCTAACACAGTAGGGTGGATGGATGCATGCACTGATGGGTGAGTGGATGGGTGGGCTGGTGGGTGGGTGCATTGACGAATGAAGGAATGGATGGATGGATGCTCCAATGGATGGGCTAGTGGTTGCATAGATGGATGAATAAATGGGTAGGTAGGTGGGTGATGGGTAGATGGATGAATGGATGGGTGGGTGGGTGGATGGATGAACTGATATATAAACAACACTCAAACTGAATAAGAGTTCACTGGGATTAACGCATGCCCCTTGCCCAACCCGCAGCACGTTGGAGAGTCCGGGCATCAGCCAGGCCTCTCTGGGATCCAATCCTAGCCCTGACACTTCCCAGCTACGAGGAAGGTCTTGGAAATTACTGCTCCTCTCTGCACACCCTACCCCTTCTGAGAAATGGAGATGATCCCCCTACCCGTCGGGCTCCGGTGAAGCTTTAACAAGGTGGAATGCGAAGCTCTCAACGGAGAGCAGCTATTACTGAGCAAGGAACTGTGTTCATTCTCAGATTGTGTATGTAAATAGAGGTCTGGCGCAAAGCTGGCTCTCGCTCTTTGTCAGTCCTCTTCTCGATCAGGCCACCAGCTCCACTCCCCAACCATCTTGCTTGCTCTCTCTCAAATCTTTGAGGCCAGCAGTGTGGCCTTGCACGCCCCCCCGGGTTGGTTTGGTAGCAGGCACCCATCAAGTTCTCGTGCGATGAAGCAGGCTGGCTAACTGGAGCAGAGGCAGGAACCAACTGGTCTTTCTCCTTGTCAGATTCAGCCTCGTCGACAGGATCAGTCGCAGTTTCAGCTCAGAAGTATGGTTGCCAAATGAAATACAGAATGCCCAGGCCGGTTGGAATTTCAGAATAAACAACACATATTTTGATTATATAATTTTGCATAAAAATATATTCCATACGTTTTTAATATAAATCATACAATAAGTATCAAAATATTGGGACATACCTCATTTGCTGTTTATCTGAAATTCAAATTTAGCTGGGCATCCTGTATTTTATTTGCTAAATCTGGCAACTTCACTTGGCAAACTACCATGGGGGCATATATTGGGCATACAGTCTAGGCAAGGAAGAGAAAAAAATAGAAAGCCATAGAACGTGGGTGTGGGGAGGACCAGGAGAGGAGAAGGTCGTCCTCAGTCCACAAATTTATCAGGCACTTCCTATGGCTGGCATCGTGCTCAGCCCTGGCGGGCCCGGGGTGAATGTGACAGAGACCCCCATCTCCAGACACCCCCAGCAGGTCTCATGGAGGAGGCAACCACTCAGCAATTAATCACACGACGTGACTAGTGGTATGAAAGAACAGTACAGGAGTCCAAGCCAGCCTTCAGTGGGTTCTAACCCAGCCCGGGGGCAGCAGGGTGGGCGGTGTAGCCATCCAGAAGCAGTCATCATTGCCGCTACCTACAGACAGCTCTAGGAATTGCCCCCTCTGCCTGGTACAAGAAACCCCACAGTTTCACTGAAGACAGGCGTCTCACACACACACACACACTCTCACAACTTTCACATCTCATACACATACATCCCCTCTCACATGCAGTCACATTTATACACTCCCATACACTCTCACACTCAGACCCACTCACATACTCACATGCGCACAGCCTCACACCTACGCACTCATGCAAGCATGCACTCTCACAAACACACACTCACACACTTGCACTCTCACATACATGCACACATACATGGACACACACACACACTCCCAGCACATGCCCATGGTGCCCCTGCAACCACTGGTTGGCTACTCTCCCACAGCACCAGTGCAGTCACCTCTTGGTGTCCTGAATTAGTCCTCCAACCCTCTTCCTTGAACTTGACCCACGCTTTGATATAAATTCGGCTGCCTGAGTGCTCCGTGGTGCACATGCATAACCATCATTGGCACACGGCTGCCCTCAGCTGCCCAGGCCAGAGAGCCTGGCACTCAGAGCAGTGGCCGCCCACCGGGATCTGTAATTCTGCCAGCCTGTCCAGTGCCAGCCCTCCTGGCTCTCTTCAGCTCCACCAAAGGGCCAGGTACGCCCCTCTGGCTGCCCCACCACCCAGGCTCCTGCCTCCTTCTGGCTTTTGAGCGAATAGAATCTCAGCTGGTCCTACAAAGCTGTAGTCCTGCCCCAGTGCCCTGCTTTCAAAACTCCCCAAGGGGGCTGACTTTCTGCTTCTGCTGGTTTGGGAAACCCCCAGGCTCCATCCATCCATCCATCCATTCATCCATCCATCCATCCATCCATCCATTCATGCAGACATGTATCAGTCAGCATTAAGCCTTCGTTCCCTGTGATAGTCACCAGAGCCACAGCTGACATAGCTCCTGGCACGCAAGGAGATGCTTGAATGGTGATAACCAGGAGCTGACTGTCAGTACACAGGAAGCAAGGGCAATGGGCATCCCTGTGGTGGGCCGCCAGCAGATAAGGAGACATACAGGCACGTAGAGCCCTGATGCCACACACAGGAAGCCCTCTAGAGGCAGCCAAGCCTCCCCCTGCAACCAGGGTGCCAGGGTGCGACCACATCCCTTGGGCATAAGCCAAAGAGGCAATTTGATTCGTAACTCAGGCTAGGAAAGGACCTTTGTGCCGAGGAGGCAACATTCTCAGAATCAGTATTCCAGAGCAGGGCCAGGGTGGGCGCTGATGTCCACTCCTTGCTGACAGTCCCCCATGTCCCTCCTGTCCCTTCTCTTGCTCTCCTCTCCTCTCCTCATCACTCTCTCCCCTAACGTATCAGTTCAGGCTCTTTCGGTGCCTGAGACAGAAGACAAATAATAAATAAAATCCAAAATAGTTTTAAAACAAAACAAAACAGAGGACCGAGCTAGAGAGGAGGCTGAAACTGGGAGACAAGTTTGGATGGAAGGGCCAGAGAAGTCGACTCCCAGCAGATCTTGGCTCGAATGTCACCTCCATGAAGAGGTGCTCCGAGGCGTCCATTCTGACACAGGCGCCCTGCTTTTCCCAGCCAGAGGGGCTGGCTTTCTGCATGGTACACATTCACCTGTGCAAGCTACTGACCCTCTCCCCATGTGGATGATGGAGATGATGCTGCACCCTACTTTCCAGCGTCATCCTTGGGGAAATAGGACCACCCATGCCAAGAAGTTAACACAGGCATGCGGTGGACATTCAGGGACTTCTAGCTGTTATTTTACGCCCAGCACCTAAGTGCTTGGCTGGCACAGTCAGGGCCCCATGAAGGTTGCAGGGATTAATGGACAGACAAGTGAACAGGGGAATGAATTGATTCAGTAACTGCAGGCTGTGTTCCACCCACAGTAACAGCGGGTGCATCAGTCCACGCACTGGCTGCTCTACACACCGCAGAGCCAAATGCTTTGTCTGCCTGGCTGGCTTTTTTCCCAGTGAACTGAGAGTTTGTTTGGGTCTCTCGGAGACAGTCTGACAGTCCCTAAGCTCCCGGGCTTCCTGGGTTTGCTCAGTGTCTAGGCTGAGACAGACTTCAAATCAGATGCTCTTCAAATAGAACACGCTCCTAACCCCAGTGCTTTCAGAGGCTGCAGATGTTTTAAGAAAGTGGAGGAGAGCAGGACCCAGGTGCCCTCTGGCCTCATCTTTTGACGGCTGGTCCGATTTTCACTTCGGGGAGTAGCAGTGAGAGACATTGGATATGAAGAGTTTTGTGTCCAAGAAATTTTTTATAACCATTCCAAGCACATCAAAGCCTCATTCTGAACTTGGCTCCCCTATGCTATCAAAGAGGAACCAGGCGCCTTTGAACCCTGGCAGCATGTTGGTTAGAGCAGCCGTGACTCATGCAATGCTCTAATGACCAAGGAGGTTACAAAAAGGTCTTAAATGCACTAAGACATCATGAGACATCGTCACGGGAGGCAAAAGAGTACAGGGACTAAGAGAGGAAGGCTGTACAGCCTGCAGGTTTGCAGCCTCTGGTACTCGGTGGCTGTGTCACTTTGGCCAATCAGCAGCATCCCTGAGCCTCATCTTCCTTATCAGCAAAATGAGACTAATAATATTGCCTCCCACGCAGAGCTGCAAAGATGAAATGAGACAGTGACGTTAGAATGATGCTTAGGGCAGTGCCCGACACACTGAAAGTTCTCGATTCGGGTCTGCGGTGATGATGATGGTAGTGGCGATGTCAATGGTGGTGACGGTGATGATGGAGGTAGGGAAAGCAGAGGCAAAGCGGGAGGTGGGGGAGGTGGGGGAGGAAATGGTGAAAGTAGTCATCACAGAGACACGCTGTCAAATTTAGGTGCTTCTGAATCATACTGTGAAGAACCACTCAGCCATATGCCTGGTGTGGGGGCCAAGCACTAACCCCAGGAGAACTGGGGAGAACTCGGACAATGTGGTTTTCATTTTGTTCCCCACAGGCCCCCTGGGTTCAGGGACAGAGGGGAGGAGCAGGACCCGCGGCAGGCCATGTACAGAGCCAGTCAATGTCACTCTGCGAGGAAGGGATACAGTTGCACTGGCACTCCCACACCACGGAGTCTCTCATGTAACGTGAAAAGCATCCTCTGCCCTGCAGGGAGCAGAATCCTCTCAGTCATGGGTGCCACTGGGCACCAGGGCATCTTGCCAAAAGGGCGGCCTATCTGCCGTTTTCCCTAATCCTCACCAAGGCTCCCCCTTTAGGGACAGATGTCTGAATGCAGGCTGAACAAGGCTTGGTTCCCTTTTCATACAAAGAGCTCACTCCCAAGCTCCAATGCGGAGGTGGGTGCTTGGCTCTGTCTCTCCGGGACCCTGAGCTCAGGCATCCACTCTCTCACCCAGCCCCCAGGCACCCATGTTGGGCGTTGGGCAACTGGTTAACCCAGAGGAGGAGTGCCGAAACAGAGCAAAGACCACAAGCTTCCTGGAGATCAACCCCAGGACCTTAACCTCGGCAACAAGTCATCCAAACTAATACCCTCACGATGGAACAGCTACAGGGTGTTTTGGGTATAGAAAAAACAACAATTTTAGCAAAACAGCCAAAATCTGATACGCCTGACACTCAAAAATCCAGAGGCTTTGGCACCATGAGGGACCCAGTTTGCTTTCTGGTTCTGAGAATTTGGTTACCTGGCAAGCAAGACAACTAAAGGAGAAAGAGGAAGAACACTTGTTTAGAACTCTTCCCTTTTCAGAAGGCCTTTCACATCTTCCACTCCCCGTGATCCATAGGCAGCACATGGGTCTGACACAGGAGTAAACTGAGGCAGCAGAGTTAACCCCAGGGGGTGACAGTGACAGCATGTTTCTTTGTGCTGGGGGATGAGGCTACCATTTCCCAATGATGAGCTGTGACAAGTGACATCACTTAAGTGCAGCTTGTGTCTCTGGGCAGGTTAAAGTCCAACCGCCATGAGAGATGCCATGTGCTCTCAGCAACATGGCTCGGCACACACGTCTCTCGCCTCGCCCCCTCCCATCCCAGGCGCTGGGGACTGGGTTCAGAAGAGGAGAAGTCGGGGAGCCAGAGACATGAGGCAAGGCTGCACCTGTGCAGAGTCTCAGTTCTCTGCAGTATTTTATCTTCATACTTCGGAGCCTATGTTATAGTTTTTCTTCTTATATTTCTTTTCCAAGGAATCCTGGTCAAAAAAAGTGGGGGAGCCTAGCCCTCTTAAAAGACAAACTCATTTAGGTCTCTGGCTTAGGGAATGTCATGTAGTCCTAACACCACCAGATGGGCCACGAGCAAAGCCCACCCAGGTGGTGCCTTTTCTTTTCCAGCCAAGAGGCACGAGAGGCTAAATCAGCACTGAGCAGCTTCTCCTGTGACTCCATTCCAGCTCCAGAGGGAGAAGAGCCAGCAACAGAGGCGGTGAGTACGGAGTGGGGTGGGAACCAGGAGGCATACTCACAGGGCATCGGTGGACCAGCCAGTACGCCTTCTCTTGGCAGTCCAGTGCATACCGGTCTGCTTTGTTCCTTTCCTTTCCAGTCCTGAAAAGCCAAAAGCCATGTTGTTTTGTTGTCTGTTTCTTTCTTCAGGTTATTAATAATTTTTTTCAATTACAGTTTGCATTCAATATTATTTTGTATTAGTGTCTGGTGTACAGTATAGAGGTTACAGGATCATATACTACTTTACAAAGAGTTCCTCCTCATACTTCCAGTACCCACCTGGCATCCTATGTCATTATTATAATATTATTGACTATATTCCCTGCACTGTACTTTACATCCCTGTGACTATTCTGTAACTACCGACCCGTACCTCTCAGTCCCTTCACCTTTTTCACCCAGACCCGCAATTCCTCCTCCCCTCTGGCAACCATCCGTCTGTTCTCTGTCTCCATGAGTCTGTTTCTGTTTTGTTTGTTCATTTATATTGTTCTTTAGATGCCACATAGAAGTGAAGTCACATGGTATTTGTCTTTCTCTGGCTGACTTATTTCACTTAGCATAACAGCCTCTACAGCCACCCATGCTGTCGCCAAGGGTAAGATTTTGTCCTTTCAAAAGCCATGTTTAAGGCCAGGAAGATTTTTCATCCATTGCTCAGTGAGGGCCCCATTCCTGATGGCCCACACCATGCTCCCAATCTGCCCACCTTGTCCACGTTCGTCGTAATGATAATGAAAACAGCAAACACTCGTGTGACCCTGGTGTGCCCGGTACCCTGCTAAATGCCTTCCCGTGTCTGAACTCGTTTAATCCTCTCAGTGACCTCTTCTCACTTCACAGTTCAGGGAACTGAAGCAAAGAGGCTGAATGTCCTGCCTGGGGTCACACTGTCAGCAAGTGGCAGGAGTGGGACTTGAACTAGGATTCTGGTCTCAGACAGAGTCCGGCTCTGCCTGGGATCGTGGTGCTGGGGTGCCATCATGCCCAAGAAGAGCCCTAGAAGCAAGTCGGCTCCACCGCTTTCATCACTGGAGCGAACATGGATGACACTCTGGGCTGACATTTGACCTCCTGCCTTTTTAATGTTCCCTGCTTTGGTTAACGACAGAGCCAATATCTGGATGAGCGGACAGCAAGCAGTGCCAGCCCACGTGGTGGGGGAAATGCTGGCCTCGGGGCATGTTCATTCTTCCCCACCTGTCAGTTCCACTCTGTCACTTCAAAGAGCTTGTGCCAAGTCAGGGTTTTCCTGAGCCCAACGGATTATGAAAGGCTATTTGTTTTTGCCTCTTATCTCTCGATCTCCCCCTTCCCCATTACGGACAGGAAAGCCGATGTGCTCTGCTCCCATAGGAGCCGGGCCCCATTCAGCACCATCTCCGTGGCAACCTGCGCTCACACTTGCCAATGCTTGTTTTCCTAGGCAACGTGGGATGACGCACATGCCCCCTACACGACGGGGTCGGCGGACCGATTTGCCAGCTAATGTCCTGTGAAAAACGTAACAACATCCAGAGACCCAGATGTGTGGGGAGGCCATTCTGATGGGCTGCTGTGCCAACCTCCTCAGGGAATTAAATACACACACTGTTGCTCCAGCTTCCCCTCGCCAACCTAACTCGATTTTCCACCAGGTTAACTGCGCCGTGTCCTCAGGAGCCTGAGGCACTGTGGAGTTTCTACAATGCCAGACAGCCTAGGAAATAGAGTCCATCGCTAATTTACTACAACGGTCCTTCCTGGCTTTGCTCTTCTGCTCTTCCCTCACAGGTGCTATTGGAACAGAGATGTAAGAAGTGGAATCCAAGGGAGTCGGTAAGCGAGGAATTATTTTAGTTTGTCATATTATGACCTTTTAGCAATAGTATCACATGATCAATTACTCATCCATTTGTTCACTCACGTATTTATTGATCTCCCACTGGGTTCCAGGCCCTGGGAGTGCACTGGTGAACCAAACAGACTGCTATGGGCTGAACGTCTGTGTCCCACCCCAGCCCATCCTGGGTCTCCAGCCCGCAAGCCTTCAGGCAGGCACTTACACCGCCGGTTCTCCTGGGTTTCCAGCTTGTTGACTACAGATCGTGGGCCTTAATCCTCCGCCACCGTGTGAGCTAATTCCAAATGATAGATCTATTCATATTTATATGCTATTGGTTCCCTTTCCTTAGAGAACCCTGACTAACGCCCCACTACTCTGGTTCTGAGGTTGCTTTGGGAGAATGGCGTCCCCACCATCCAGCCCAATCATGCACCAGCGAGTCTAGACCTACCAGGATCTGGACCTGTCGGGGTGCAGGAGGCTGGGCCAGCTGGGCTTATCCATTTTGCTAATCACTGGTATCAGTCCCCAGATATTGCTGACTCTCCCACATCTCAGGCACACAGTCGTGCTGTGCATCCCACCCCATCCCCTTTGAAGCTGGGCGTAACCATATGACCGGCTTTAGCTAATGAATTGTGAGCACAAGTGACATGCACCACTTGTGACCCACACAGCCTCCCTCCCCAACTGCTCTGGAAAGAGGCAGAGGCCAGATGGTGCTGCTCCTTTAACACAGGTCCTGGAATGAGCACAAAGCATGTCAGGGCCCCAGCCGGCCCACAGTGGACATGTAACACAACTAAGAGGTGAACGCTTGGTTTCCTGCCCCGGAGATGTGGGGGCTGTTTGTTCCAATAGCCTGACCTGACGGACAACACACTCTCCCCAGCATTTACATCTGGTTCTCCTGGACAAGACAGAGCCCTCTGGGGGGTGTCGGCACCTTTCTGATGTGGGCAGCAGACAAATGAGAGCATCAGTGGGTAGTGCAAACATGTGAATCTGGCTGAATCCTCCCCTGCTTAAAACCTTTCTACAGCTCCCCACGGCCCTTAGCACAAAACGCTCTCGGCATCCGCGCACCTCCAGCCTCACTTCTGCAACCAGTTCCAAGCTTTGCATTCTCCACTCACACTACGACAAGAAGCCACTTCAAGTGGGCGCCCCCCTGCCTCCAGACTCTGCTTCCGTCTGCTTAGAACACAGTTTCTCCCACCACACCATGCCATCCACTGTCACCATCCGTCACCTGGACACCTCCTATGCAGCCTCCAAGTTCAATGTTGTTTCTACAGCCACTTCTGCAAACGGCTGCCTGTGGTTGTCATCTCACTGCGGCATCATGGTCATCAGCCTGACTCACCAAGCTGTGTCTTTATATTCCCTATGCCCAGCCCGGTGTTTGACACCCAAATGCCCAGTAAAGGTTTATTTTGGCAAACAGCAACAAGGAAGAGAGGGGAAAGGGACAGCCAGGGGATGAAGATGACCTTTCGCTCACCTGTACTGTTCTTTGGCCTGCATAATGACAAAGTCCCACTTGTAGTTAATTTTTCTGTTCAAGAAGTTGTAATTTTCCTAGGGAAGGAAAACAAAGTGAGAACACTGAGTCCATGACATACGCCACGTGCAGTGGTCAGAGAGCCTCAAGTCAACAAGGGCATTACCCTGGCTCTGCAGCAAGTGGCCCCAGCTCTGCAAAGAGATGCAAGGGGGAGCACCAAACTCTCAAAAAGCCTTTTGTAAATACACATGTCCTACATCTGATTAGGAAGAGGAGAATAGTGTGGGGAGGAACAGGGAAACTCAATGTTCAACAACAGAGCCTTACAAATCCACAAAGATACGAGTTAACATGGGTGTGATGCTGGCTCTCCTAGAAACAGGTTTGTAAAGAATAAAACCCATCAGAATTGTTGCCATCTGCCCAAAAGTCTAGCCTTTTGAGGGTTACAGTGTGTCCTCTGAGAAACCTGACTTATCTAGCCTAAAACAAAAGTCTACACTATTGTTTTCCAATCACAAACTCAAATTCAAACCTGTTCACCAAATAATATGCATTATCACACACATTGATTAAGCCATATCGTTTGGGGACAGCCAGGGCTTAAATTATAGCAGGAGAAACTGAAACCCAACATGAGGAAGAATTTACTTCAGGGAGCTGCTTCTAAATATGTGGATGGATAATGGAAAGATGATGGATGGATAGATGGATGAACTGACAGGTGGACAGACAGATGGATACCAGATGGATGGATGGGTGGATGATGGACGGACAAATGGATAGACAGGTGGATGACAGATGGACAAAGGACAAATGATGAATAAATGGGTAAGTGAGGATACATATGAACGAAGCAGTGGGGGAACAGGGGAAAAACAGCTCAAGGTTATATTCCACCCAATTATAATAACTTTTACTTGAAAGCATCCCTGTACCTTTTCATGTTCTTCTAAAATCCCTTTCTTCTTGATATTTCGCTTGGTTAGATAGATGGCTGGAGAAGAAAAAAACGACATTTTCCATTATCATATTTCAAGATTGCACCCGCAGCTCTGTGTGAGAGAGGCCGCTGTGCTCAGCCCGGTGGAGAGAACGCTCAGCAGACCCGCTCTCTTCCCTCAGGGACACGCCCAATACAGATGTGAACTCTTCCCTCAGGGACATGCCCAATACAGATAAAGGCCATGATGACAGCAAGATAAATGTCACCCAAATGCAGCAATAAGCAGCATGCAAAGCACTCCCAAAGGCATGAGGGGAGGGCAGTTACCGTAGTCTGTATCCTCAGCTGGCCACTGCTGCGTCGGCCAGAAATACGGCGTCTGTGAACGAAACCAAGAAACCTCGCTTAGACAGTGGGATATGACCCAATAAGCCCCTCGCCATGTGGCTTAAGAGATAAAACTTCCTTAGCCCCCTCTACTATTTCTAAAGTCTTGACCCATGAGGATATAAAGCCACACAACTCTCTTTTCAGATAAGATTGACCCCTTATTAACACCCAAAGGCCAGGTCAAGACTCACCTGAAATCGGTAGAGGCTGCCATCGGGC
Source organism: Mormoops blainvillei (assembly GCA_004026545.1). Lineage (NCBI taxonomy): Eukaryota > Metazoa > Chordata > Mammalia > Chiroptera > Mormoopidae > Mormoops > Mormoops blainvillei. Next base: position 194,473 of record PVJD01001349.1, read on the forward strand.
TTGAGAATGAGATTCTTGGGGTCTTGCAGGGGGTAAATATAACCGTACTTGACAATAAAGTTGCCCAAGTTCTGTGCCTCTGGGGAGAAGCAGTTGAAGCACAGGAGTTAAGCGCAAGGGCCAAAGGCAAAGCCCTTTACCCAGCTCACGCACAGCACCCCAAACTCCCGAAGAGATGTCCCCATCCTAACAGCACTTCAATAAGGAGTGAGGACAGTGGTTCCTGAACTTGGCCGTGGACAAGGATCAGCCCGGGGGCACACTAACAGGAGGATTCCCCAGCCAACGCCCTGGGAATGGCGGCTCAGTGGCCTGGAGGGGAGCCAGCAAACCCCAAATGTTAACAGGTGCCACAGATGACCTACTGCAGGCATTCAGGGGTGACAGTTGGGGAAATCCTGGAGAAGCTTCTTCAGGATCTTTGGGTCTGGCAAAGTCCCCAGGAGGAGGGAGAGAATGTTTCTGTTTGACCAGCAGACACTTCCTCACTCCATGGGAAAGGGGGCCACATTTACCGTCAACTTCTCACCCAAGCTCAACTCTGCCAGCATCCCAGGTCCCACATGCTCCGGCTCCTCCCCACTTCACTTCGACCCCCACCTCCCCTCCAGTTTGCTTGGATACATAACCTTGTTACTGAATTTGAATCGTTTAAAGGAAAAGTATCCTGACTCTTTCTCAGAAGCACTGATGAAAGCAGGTGTCTTTCTGTCATGAAGAGAGCCCTTGGGCCCTCCAGGCCTGCCCTGCCCAAGGACCCAATCCACATGCCACCCCATAGCTAGGCCTCCAAGCCTCGTGAAGAGGCTCTCCCCAACCCCCCTCCATCACGGATCCTCATTTCTTATGTCTGGTACCAACAGCCTTTTCTAGTGGGAAGTCTGGTCCCCAAATTCTTCTTCCTCCATTCCATCCTTCAAACTCCTGCCAAACATCCTAGCGTAAATGGGACTCTCATACACACTGCCGTGCTCAAAACTCCCCTATGACTCCCTATTGCCTAGCTCCTGGATAAAACACGGAGTCTGCAAATAGGCACCCCTCTCCCTCCACCACCCTCCATCCCCAGTTCCCCCTTGGTGCCAGTCCACTCCTTGTTCACCCCATTTCTCTGCCATTGCTCTTGCTAGTTTTCCTTTCTGGGAAGCCTGACCCTCCGAGCTCCCTCCACAATTCACAAGCATCACTTCCTTCAAGACCAGGCGTGGGTACACATCACCTCTTCCAAGAAGTCTTTCTTGATTGGCTCCTCCCCAATTACCCCTGTTATTTATATGCTCTGGCTATTTTACACATGAAGGCCCTGTCTCTTCCATTAAAATGTCAACTTCTCAGAGACCCCGGCTAAGCCTCCATCTAGGGCCGACCCTCCAGAGATTCCTGCATGCTGCCCACTCAGCCGTCCTTGGTAGCTGAGTGCCAGAGGCGCTCTCACCCAGGTTGGAGATCCAAAGCCGCTGGACGATCCATTGTAGAACGTCACTTCCTGCAAAACAGAAGTATGGGGCCCTCATCAGAGCCTCCTAACACACCCGCTGACCCCCACGCTGTTGTCCAATGGGCCTCCACCCTGCTCAGCTGTGAACTCGTTACTCTTCTGCTCAAAACTCTCAGGGACTCTCCTCTACTGCCGCCCCCACTAAGTTCAGTTGGGACCCTGCAGCCGGTAATTCAGGGCCATCCATGATCTGACGCTGGCCAAATTTCCAGCTTAACCTCCCCTACACACCCTCAACCTTTACATCTCTTGTGCTACCTATTTTCTTACCTCACAATAATGTGTGCATAGACTCAAGGAGAATGCAAATAGACTAAGTCTTAACACTGAAAAAAAAGAAAAGAACAGGCCCAAGTTAAGCTGTCTGTGGAGCTCAAGATGGAGCCTGGACACTTGGGATAAATCAGACGTGGGGATGGGAAGAAAACCGGGGTTAGTCTGAGAGTTGGTGGGGCTGGTTCTTCTATGCCCCCAAGTTCCCAGGGAAAACTCTGAGAGAGTCAGAGAATTCACACCTGGCCTTCCAGGTCATCGTGAAGGTTCTTTTGTCAAAGCAAGAGGATGGGCTATGTTTTAGTTACTCTTTGTAGGATGATTTATAACCTTGGACCGTAGACTGTGGGCTCCACTGTCCCTCTTGCCCCAAGTCCAGCACATCTCAGGGGCTGGCCTGGGAACACCGCAGAGTAAAGGCTGGTGTGAGCAAACCAAGAGAGGCAGAGAGGTGAGGTCGGGAGGGAACGTGTCTCCTTCCCACCTACCCACCAAGGATTCAGATTTAACTAAGGGCTGAGGCGAGCCACGTCCCACCAAGAGGCCCGGAGCTGCCGCTGCAGGACCGCGGTGAAGCTGTGTGTCTCCTCCTCAGCCTGGACCCTCTGGCCCCATACACAGAACATGCTCCTTGTAGGAGGAGGACAGCATCATCTCAGAAGAAAAGACAAAGTGTTCTGGTACTAAGCGCCCCCTTGCAGACACCATCCTGCAAAAGCCAAAGACCTTCCTTTCCAGCAACTTCAGCCTGCTTCCCAAAGGCCGGACTGGTCCCGTGCCTGTATGGCAACCAGCCCACAAGTTACACCAGGAAGGAGGATCAGGGTCTGAGGCCCCACTGCCTGTGTCCTTGTGGCTGCATTGTTGCAAATGAGAACCCCTCCTCAGAGATGGAGAAGGGGCATGTCCTTCGGTGCCCTCCAGGAAGTGCTCTTATGGTCCACTCACACTCTCTGGGCTTAATTTCCTGCCCACAGCATGGTGGAGGAGGGGCCACCCGCAACCTTCCCTTCCTGCCTACACCCTCGGCACAATGTCCAGCCATTATCTCCGTCAGCGCCCACATGCCCACCATTCATGCTTTCACTGGGTTCTCCTCTGTTACTCTTAGCTTTATCCACCCCTGGATGGCTATTCAAAAATAAGCTTCATCTAAAATCCTAGTTAAAATCCCAGGACTGGCTGTATTAGACTTTCCATCCCCAGTCTCATTCAATCCCACACAGAGGTGTGCAGACGGAGAGAGAGACCCAAGCAGACAGTAGGCTGATGAGCGCTGTCCCCCAAGGAGCCAAGGGTTTTCTCATCTACTTAACTGCTTCCTGAAACAGATCAAATGAGATTATGGGGCCACTGGCACCTGTACCACGTGGTCTGTGCAGGCTCCCACATCAGCCACCTTCATCCCCCGAAATCCCTGGTCACCTGCCATCCAAGGAAACAGATGCCAATTACCCAGCTTGCTTTTATGAGTGCTGATCTGCAGCTGCAAGATAAGGCTTTCCCCATGTCCTGTTCCAACAGTAGCGACAATTCACCAGTGGGGGCAACAAGGGAGCACATGGTAGGGTGAGCAGCCTGGCCCAGGAACCAAGGGCACCCCATGTGCAAGGAAGGGGAGCAGCTTATGCACAAAGACAGGGAATAAGAGTATGGACGCTGGAGTCACATAACAAGGCTCAAGTCCAAGCTCAGGCATGCACGAGTTTAGCGGCATGGAGGCAAGTTGCTGAACCTCTTTGTGCCTCCATGGCCCCAGCTGCAAAAAGAGGGGTTGCTAGCTTTTCATGTGGGTATTAACTGACACGGTGTGGGAAACCGTGAGCTATTCCCACCCCTGGAGCATCAGCTTGTGTTCTGACCACGTGCCCAGTACTATCTCGTTTAATTCCTGCAGTCATTCTGTCAGACAGGGATTGCTATTCCTGCCTCTAAAATGAGAAAATTGTGGTTAGGGCTACATAGCCAGAAAAAGGCACCCGAAGGGTTTAATCCCGGGGAGCCTGACTCAACGTCTAGAGCTAGGCGAGGGCTGGTTCAGGCATTCAGTAAACTTTTATTAAATCTCTATCGTGCCCCACAGCTATGCCAGGCCCTGGGGTTACCCAGACGGGCCAGAGGAGATTTCTCCCCTGGAGGGCTTTTGAATCTAGTGGAGAATTCAGGCCAGAGTTAACGACAACCAGGGGCAGAGAGGGGGCAGGGGCAGGGACGCCTGCAGGAAGAACTGCCACAGATGCATCCTAAATGCTGGGGTGGGGGAGAGCAGGGGCACCCTGAAAAGCCTGACCACGGATCTGCTGCGTGGGTGCCCAGGCTACCAGACCCCAGCCTTTCCGAGTCTGGCTCATCAGCTCCCTTGTCTTGCTGAGCTACCCTGACGCATTCCAATCAATTCCTCTTTTGCTCCAGCTTGCCAGCGTTGGTCTTCTGTGGCTGTCACTCAAGGAGCCCTGAGTGACACATGGCTGGTGGGGAAACCTCTCTTCCAAGCAGTCAGAGAGGGAATCAAGAGACCGTTAGCCACCTTGCCTCTGCAAAGACGAGGGCACCTGGGGTAAAAAACAAATGGTCGGGACGTAGGTGGGGCAGAGTGAGCTCACCAGGAGCTCCGCACAGGGCAAGACCGCAGCTGGTGCGTCGAGAAGCTGTCTGCTTCTGTAGCCAACATGCCTCAGTGGGACACATGCCCTTTTCGATAAACCCAGAATCCCAAAATATATGCTGCACCTTTATCAAAATGGGTTCTTATTTTGGTGTCCAGCCCTTTCTGGCCATATCCTCTAAGGATGCTATATGCACCCCTTTATCTCACACCCAGAGAAAGGACACAGGGTACCATCCCCATGGGGAAGTTAAGAAGGGTCTGAATATGAAGTGGAAGGTAGGGGAGGGTGGAACAAAGGCCATTTTTTTTTCCTACCAAATAGTTTTTACTTCCTGCTACCTGATTTCCAAGAACAAGCAAACAAAAAAATGACAGTAGAAGTTTTTTAAATGACCTCCTGGGAGGAATGTTTTCCCAAAGTGACCCACTGAGTCCTTTTCCCCTTCCCGTGTGACCCTTTCTTTGGGAGGAGCCTGGGGTCCAGCAATCAGCAAACTGACCCTGTACAGGGCTGCAGAGTAAATGTTTTCGCTTACGTGGGCCTCGATGCTGTCTCTGCACAGCTACGTAACTGCCAAAGGCGATACATAAATGGGGACGTGTTCCAATAGAACTTTACGAGTACAGGCTGAGGGTCGAACTTGGCCCTCTAGCTCTAGTTTGCCAGCCCTGGGTGTGGTCTCCAGGCCAAGACTAAATCACAGGATACAGTACCTGTCATGGCGTGAGGGACGCTGGTGACCAGGATCTTCTGGTTCTGCACTCTGACCCCCGTCTCTGGGTCCTGCATGTCCTTCACTAACGCTTCAATCTGCAAAGGCAGAAGCAAAACATCTGGCTGAGCAGAACCACTTCGAAGGCTGAGCAAGGCTTCTTGTCACAGCACTGAGGGGTCCAAAGACACAAAGGTGAACGCATGGAGCTCGCCGCCTAGGTGGTACTGAGTAACTACAATGCCACCAGAACAGTGTGCTCCTCGAACACAAACGCCCTGCCTGAGTCTGAGTGCTCAGAGAGAGTCATTCTGCTCCCTCCTCCCCAAGGGGTGTGGGACAATGTCCTGAGGCAGCGCTGAGTGCAGAGAGCGTCTTTCAATTGTCTGCTGAACCAGAGTTTGCAACTGAACCACCGTCGCAAGAAACAACCACGATCAAGTTTTCCAAGGTCACTCTGGGCACAGCGTCAGCAGCTCAGCCAGCAAGACTGGCCACTGATGGGGCAGCGCCTGGGGCTTCTCGTGCAGCACTGACTGCAGGCCGGCTTTACGTGCACGGACACTTCCTTGGCTCACAGCATTGTTCTATGAACGGAAACTATTCGTTGCATCTCCATGCGGAACTGCGGTCCTCAGCCTTTGCAATGTCAAGGCCTGGTATTGTCTCAGGCCACTGGGTCAGCAGAGCAGACTGCAGCAGTGAGAGAGCAGAGGGGCACCCCAGCAGGGTGTGGGGGTTGCTGGGAGGTGACCCCACTTCCCCTGGACATGGTCAGGGGACCAAGGAGCCGCAGGATGCGGCAAAACCCCTTCCAGAGTTCTCAACTAACCACGAGCCATGGATTTATACACGATTCCAAGAAGTGCCTGATTTTCAGATGGGTGGGCCCAGGCCACCCCTTTCCCACACGACCTGCCAGATGAAATCCCACCATTTATTTTAAAATAATTTTTGGATGAAACAGCAGCATTTCATGCAAACAGAGGGCCCAGATATTAGAGAAGAAATAGAAACCCATCTTAGAAGCTAGAAACCTGAGTTTCTCTGATGGGAAGTCAGGCGTTGATCCCTTCTCTTTGTATTAAAAATAATCTAGTTATAAAGAGTTTGAAAATACCCTTCAGAGGCAGAATAATGAGAGTTATTTTTAAAACACAATGAGGGAGTCAGGTTTCTTTCTAGCAGGTGCATCGCCCTTTCCAGAAAGGAGGGGGCATCCCAAAGACCTTGAGAACATTTTGAAGAAGCTGGGCCCATCGGGATGCCAATCAATTTTCCTTGGGACTTCCCTCAAGTAAATTCCTTAGAGGGGTCCCTCCTAGTCCCCAACAAGGAAACCATAGGACTGACTGGTGGCACTGTCTCTGAGACACTCTCGTAGGGGCTGACCTGTGCCCCCTTCAAATTCGTATGTTAGAGTCCTAAGCCCCCAGGGCCTCAGAAGGTGACTATGTTTGGAGACAGGGTCTTTAAAGAGGTAATCAAGTTAAAATGAGGCCATTAGCATGGCTCCTACTCCAGCGTGACTGGTGTCCTTTTAAGAAGAGGAGGTTAGGAAACGGACACACAAGGGAAGACCGTGTGAGGACACAGGGAGAGAGCAGCCGTCTGCAGGCCAAGGAGAGAGGCCGCATCGCAGACAAAACCGACCCTGCCAACAGCATGATCTCAGGCTTCCCAGGCCCCAGAACTGTAAGCAGATAAATTTCTGTTGTTTAAGCCACCCAGCCTGTGGCACTTTGTCATGCCAGCCCAGGCAAATGAATACAGACTCTGGGCTCTACGTTTTGCCTCCATCAGAAAATCCCTATGCCCACTGTAGACAGGAGAGAGTCCGAATTGCTTCCCAAGTTCTCCAGGGAGCGAGGAGCCTGTGCCTTTCTGCTGCAAATGGCTGCACACTTCTGTCCAGTGGGCATCCCTCCGGAGACAAGGGAGAGGACGGCCATCCCCACCCCAAATGTCAATGCCCGCTCCTAACCAGACTCAGCTCCCCAGCACCTCCAAGGAGCTGCACCTCCTTCCCAGGCAACAAATAAATGTCACGTAACAAGGCTGTGCTGGGCCCCACCTGACCTCGCGTTGGGGGTAGGGGTGGCGGGCTGTCAGCCTCACGTTTCTTCTCTCAGATGTCCACGTGCTGCGGTGTGACTGCAGGCGTGACAGGGAACCCCCACATCATGAAGGGGCAGAAATGACGGCTTTGACGGCCTCCACATCCCACCCTCCACGCCCACGCCCGCTCCTCGCATTAAGGAGCTGTCACTCACTGTGCAAGATCTGTGGGGTTGGAATTTTCCTTTAAGCCGGAAAAGGCTCCCAGGGGGACGATAATAATCAGTACTTTTCAGTACAAAGATGGAGAAGTGACCCAGAAGCATGGGACTGTTCTGCTTATGAAGCAGAAGGGGCTAACACATCTGCCCACATGGAGCCCAACTGACCTCTCAACACCTGACCTGAACTGCTCGCAGACCCTCATGAGCACCGTATCCTAATCGGTACTAACAGCCTTTCCCCAGAGCCTGGCTTTACACGCCGGTCAAAAGCCCAGGGAACAACTTAGATGATCCCAGCCAACGGTGGTCAACATCTGCTGACACTACTTTTGTTTTTGATGTGCCTCCTATCTGGCCACTAAATCCTGCCTCAGTGGGACACCTAACCCCCATCCTGGACTGTCAGGTTCTGCCCACCTGGTGACAGCATTTTGACAGACATATCTCCAGGCTCCAATGCATACTGCAGCCGAGGCACTGTTGACATTTGGGACCAGATCGCTCTTGGTTGTGGGGCTGGCTGTCCTGTACACTCTATGATGCCTCCTACCTTTACCCACTAGGGGTCAATAGCATCCCCTTCCCCAGCTGTGACAACCCAAAATGTCTCCAGAGTTTGCCAAATGTCTCCAGGGGCTTTCATCTTAGCTGTGCATTCAGGTTACTTGGGAAAGCTTTATTTAAAACACCAATGTTCACCCTGGCTGGGTAGCTCAGTTGATTAAAGGGTCATCCTGATATATGCAGGTTGCAGGTTCAATCCCCAGTCAGGACACATACAAGAACCAACCAATGAAATGCATAAAGGAGGAACAACAAATCGATGTTTCTGTTTCCTTTCCTCTCTCTCTTAAAAATAAAAATCAATTAAAAAATAAAAAATAAAAAAACTAATGCTCAAGCTCCACCCCCCTTAATTACTTACCTACTAAGTAAATCAGAAACTCTAAGGATGATAACTTGGTAGCAATATTTCTTAAAGTGCAGCCAGGGTAGAGAAGAACTCACACCCTCTCTTCAGAACCATCTTTCTAACCTGTTAACTAACTCATTTTCTTCATCTCTGATTTTAACATGTCTAACAGCTTCTCATCGAACGCAGAAAGCACTCAACTCTCTGGCACAACATACGAAGCCCCCGCCCTGGGCTCCTCCTCGCTCCCCACCTTTCTGTCTATCAACCTGCTGCCCACTCCAAGCCAGCCATTCCAACCCCCGATGAGTCTCCTAAGCCACCATGCTATGTCTCACGTCCGTGACTTATATTTGCCTAAAATGTCACTCAACTTCCCATCCTGCTGGCATTAAAAAAAAAAAAAAAACCTACTTATTTTTCATACCTCAACTCAGTTATAAACCTTCTTGTGAAGCCTTCCCTGACTCCTCCCAGCCAAGTAGAACTGACCATTACCTGATTTGTGATAGATAAATAGAGAGATAGATAGGAATTCAGATAGATCTAGACACGGATGTGGATACAGATAAAGATATATTTCCTCTAACCATGTGTGCCAGAACCTACAGAGCACAGTATTCCTTTATATACCTGTCTGTCTCTAGACTCTAAGCTCCGGGAGGACAGGAGCCATGTCTTAATCCCTATGGTGCCCCCATCAGCTGGCGTTTGCCTAGCATGAGTGCACCATAATGTATGCATGCTGGGTGCAGGAATGATACCAGTAAAAAATACCACACTCTGCCCAGTCTCCTAATATTGCCGTGTCTACACCCCTTTCCCACGTGAAAGGAGGTGCCAGAAGCCACACAGGAAAGCAGTGCAGTGTTAACAGGGCTTCTCCACATGGCACCAGGAAAGTCAACCCATGGTGCACCCCATGGGCAGCAGCACCTGGACCGGCTGGGATGGTGATCTGGAGCCCCAGAGGGGGATGGGCCAGCGCTGCAGCCACAGGAGGCAGTTCTCCATGTCTTATTAGCTTAAAAAGCCTTGGACAGGTGGGCTCTCCACCTTTCCTTCACATCCTAACAAGGCCCGGCATCAGAGGTTCGCATCAGCTTGGCTGGTGAGCATCTCTGTTCAGGGGCTGCACCTGCCTGAGATGGAGCAGCAGGTGTGAGAGCCACAGCAAGCACATGAAAAAGAAGGGTCTTCGAACCAGCACCTCTCTCCCTGGTCCTGCGACGAGCCTGGCACTTCCTAGGTGGCTGGAGTTGTAGGAGGCACATGAGGATTCTGAGTGAACCCTCTTAACTGAGGGAGAAGAAGATATCCACCTATCCCTCTCACTCACATCAGTGGTCTTTCTAATTTGCGAGTCTGCCCGTGTCACTTGCGTATTTCAAATTCCTCAATGGCTCCCTACAGGAGAAAATCAAACTACGTTCAAAAGGTTCAAAAGGCCTATCGTGGCCATGGCCAAGACACTCAGTTGCCTAGAGAGTCATCCTAATATGCCAAGGTTGCGGGTTCAATCCCCGGTCAAGGCACAAATAAGGATCAACCAATGGATTCATAAATGAGTGGAAAAACAAATTGATGTGCGTGTGTCTCCCTCTCTTTCTCTCTCTCTCTCCCCCTTTCTTCTCTCTCTAAAAACAATAAATAGATTTTTTTAAAGGCCCATGATGGTTCCCTGGCCCCTGCCTACATTTCCAGGCCCCCAATCTCCCAATACTTCAAATTCCATCCCTACTATACAACACATCCTAATTTTCTATGCCTCTGCACCTTAGCACATGCTGTTCCCCCTGCCTGCAACATCCTTCTCTTTCTCCCTGCCTAGAACCTCCATTTCTCTTCCAGTTCTCAGCTCCACGTCTCCCAGATGCATTTAGCCAGGCCTTCCCCCAGCCTCCACTCTGCCTGCCCCTACATTGTGGGACAGCCAACATGGTATTACGTATGCATAACATTGTATCAGTTTGGCAACAGAATATGGCCAGTCCTGTATTTTTCCTGGTCCCACAACTTAGTGGTTATGTTACTAGGGTAAGCCACTTAACCTCTCTGAGACTCAGTTTCTTCTCTGTAAAATGGTGATAATAACCACTGTCTTATGGAATAAATGAAATGATGCATGTAAGGCCCCCACTGGAAAATACCACACGCTTCAGAAGTATTCATTGACTATTTCATTGAATTTTCATTGAGTGGTGAATGACACTTGCATCCAAGTTCACATTCCTCTAGTCTGGGTCCTTCTTCAGAAAGCTGGACATCTAGTTCAGCTGGTTCATCGTTAAGGGTCCCCTGGCACGGGCTCTTGAGACCCACTCTGCAAACCTTTACCCCACCCTGCCTCTGCTCTAAGGAGCTGCGTGACCTGGCGAAGAACTCAAGGCGGAGGGAAAGGGCAGCACTGGAGGTGTGGGCAAGAGTCTGCGGGGCAGAGAAGGAAGTCCCTGCTAAGGTGGGCGTGGAGAACCCGGTCTTCCCAGAGCAGAGGATATTGAGCTGGACCTGGGAGGAGGGGGAGTGGGAACTTGGCACGTGAGAGGGGAGAAAGGCATTCCCAGTAAAAGAAGCTGAGGCATGAAAGGGCCCGGGTTTCTAGAAAGGTGAGCAGGTCCTTGAGGAGAGAGCCCCACTGAGTGCCCATGGCTGCTTCGTCTTCTTCCCGCGGAGGGCAAGTGTGGAAGGCAGGTGGCAGGTAAAGCCAGAGAGATGGGTTGGAGTGGGATCCTGAGTGTCCGGGCTGAGAAGTGTGGACTTTATCCTGTGAACATGGGAAGCCAGAGGAGGGCTTCAGGTCGAAGAAATCAGCATTGATTTGCAAAAGAAAACTGTGTGTTTATGACAAGTGTTGTCGGGGAGGGAGCTGGGTGGAGAAGGGGGAGGCTGGGCAGGAGGGGAGGCTGGGGTGGAGGAGGGGAATCTGGGGTGAAGGAGGGAAAAGTGGGGTGGAAGAGAGGAGGTTGGCAACCAAGACTCCAGTCAGAAGGCCAAGGTAAAGGGCAGAAACTCCTACATAACAGCTATGATGGAAAGCACGTCTGAGATTCACAAAACGAACAGAATGTCTCCAGACAATTACGGTCTGAGCCTCCAAGCCTGCCCTGTCTGGGAAAAAGAAAAAGGAAGACTAGTGGAAATCCTGGAAGATGACTTATGGTTTTCAGATATTGGGCTTAGGCGGTTTCTTCTCCTTTTAGGAACTGCCTCTGTTTTATGGATGAGCCTCACACCTCTACTACCTGGACATGAGCACAAGCTTCTTGTAGGCGGAACAAGGATGACCAACTGTCCCAGTGTGCCCGGCACGGTCCAGGTTTCAGCATTGAAGGTCCTGGGCAAATCAGGACTGCTGGGCACTGATTATACCAACGTGCTGAGCTCCAGAAGCTCAAGGCAGGGCTCTGCTTGTCACAAAGCATTCAGCTAATTCCACTCAACAAGATAAGCCTAAGATGGTGGACACCGCACTGTGAGAAGGGGCTGTGGATGGAAGGAAGGGTGCACAAGTTACCTAGGACCTGATCCTCTGATAGTCTCTTCAGACACTGATTGGCTTAAGAGTTCAGAACAAAATGAGCCACTTTTTCCCCAAACACATCACCACACAAGGTGCATTTTACATCCCCCGTGACCATAGAACACCCTGTGCCTGGGCACTTGGTCTGAAAAAGTCTTTGTGATGGAAAAGGTTCTGACTTTTGCTACCAGCACAGAGACCTGATATAAGCTGATAGGCATGCTAAAATGAATGATATGGGGGTACTGGGAGTGCGGTGTCCCTTTATCCTACAAATCATATCGTTTTCATGATCGATGTGTACACATCACACACACACACACACGTACTTTAAAATACTGCACTTTGGAATCCGAAAAATAACAAAAAATGTTATTTTAACATTGAGTGCCTTATACCAATATCAGGAGACAGTCTCACATCTGACAGACTCAGCAGAACTGCTTTCCGGCACCCCCTTCTCCTGAGTAACAGGTTGTTTCTGAGCCTCCAGCAGACCATCACCCCTGGTTTCGCTTTTCCACTATAAACAGGTTACATGGAAACCTAATTAGTGTAGTCTTTAAAAAACACACATACTGCAAATAAGTCATTAAACAGCACCAGCAGCAACACTAACGGACCACAAGAGATGCTCTCCACTCTTGCCCACACGCTCCGAACCTCCCAGCATCCCCGCGGACACTTCCCACAGCTGGGTCCTTGCCCACCTCTCAGGGTCCAGGTGACCTGGCCACGCTTACCTTCGGGAGAAATGCCATCCTCGGCCTGTACTGCTGGCCTTGGTGTCGGATTGTCATCCTGGATCCTGGATGAATTCAGAACCAGAGCACGAAAGGGAGAGAAAAGGACAATCCCTCAAGATAAAGAGCCAGCGTGCCTCGCACACGCCCTTAAATCCAAGGGGAGGCGGGGGACTGGGGTGCGGGGTGGGGTGGCTGCTGCCTGCGGCGCCCCTTTACTCGCGCTCGGCTCACGCCCCTGGAAAAGCATCTGGAATCCACGCCAGCCAATCAGCGAGCCGTGCCGAGGATTTATCAGCATGCGCTGTGCTTGAGCCAAGCTGCCACTAGGGGGCGGTGTGTGGCTCCGCTAGAACCCAGCAGAGCCTCAGATGAGACCTGCATGTCTGAGACCCACGAGTGGAAGGATCTGTCGCAGAGAAAGAGCCTTTAAACCTGGGATGGAGTTATGTACAGAAATGAGACAAGGTAGCCTCTCTAATAAACGCGGTGGAAAACAGTTTCTCTCCCAACTCTACCACTAGCTAGCTGGGCAACCTTAGGCAAGTTTCTTAAAGTCCCTAGATCTCAATTTCCTTATCTGAAAAGTAAAAAAGTGGGATAATATGCAATAGAAGGATTGCTATATTATTGAATGAGGAAATGTGTAATACAGTGTTTGGCCCTCAACAAATGTTTTGAAATGTTTAAGGGGGGAAATGATAAAGTGGAATTGGCAAGATGTTGGTTAATAAAAGAAAGAAGGTGTAGAAGAAAGAGAAGCCAATTGTAGTCCCTACTGGACCAGCGACCTGGTCTAGGCACGTTCTATTTTACTTCTCTGGTCCTTAGTGTTTTTATATCTAGAAAATGAAAGGGCGACATTCCTAAGCAATCATCAGAACCCTTCATGTTTTGTCATATAAAGCACCTTTTCCTATGTATACAAGTTGGAAGGTTATTGATTGTGGCAGATAAAATGTTTAAGTTGAAAGAGAAGAAAAAGGGATTTTCCCCGGGAAGGCACAGTCAACCTTTTAAGCAATGACTCTTAGCTATAGTTTTGGAGGTACATGCCTGTAAGAATCTGACGAAAGCCATGAGCACCCTCTCAGGAAACCTGGCTATGTGTGCATGTGCACACACACTCACGCATCACTGACTCAAGTTTGCAAACATTTTTAAGGGGTTACGGCTGGCTTCTTTGGAGCTTTCCATGGACTCCTGATTCAGAGCCAGACCACCCGCTTCTAAAGGATCCTGGACCCTACAGGGGTCCATCACTGAGAAGTATGCTCCTGCTGTGAGCTGAGACCTAAGGAAAGTGCTGGTATATCCCCATTGTTTTTTATTTTTCATGGAGCATCTTTGGGGCCTAGCGTTACATAGAACACACACTGGGATGTGCTGGAGTAGATGAACTATGAGGTTCCTTCCAGTTTCAACATTCCTTATTCTATAAATCCTAAGTAGAGAGGAGGTAACTGGCTTTCCTGAGATCAAGGATGAGAAGACAAAAATTTTTCAGGAGAAACAAGGGGCAAAAATACAAGGGACTCCCTTCTGCAATAGCATAGGAAAGGCCTCAGAATGCCGGCCGCTTTTTCTTCTATCAGATGCTGTTCTCCAAGCAACTCCATTGTGTGACACCCACCCTTTAGCTCATTGGACTAGAGATGCAGGATGTGTGATCCAATGGCCAGCCTCCAGCTAATGATGTGGCCCTGATATGGATCTGAAAAGCTTAGATGAGCTTGCTGGAGTATTACCTTCCTAAATGTCAACTTGAGCCAGACATAGGAAAAGTCAGGGCCAGAGGAAGTGGAGACCAAATGCAAGCTAAAGTTCTGAGGAAGCAGAAATGAAAGGTGAGTAGAAGCCAAACAGAAATGAAAAGCAATAAACTAAAGAGGCCAAGAGCAGCAGAGTGGCCAGGATGCCTACAGAGAGATCCCGGGGGCTCACCTGCCTCTGCGCCTTTCTTTCCAAGGGCACGTGTTCTTTACAATCCTCCCACATATTCTGAGTCTTTGTTTCTTGCAAACAAAAGGGTCAAATGAGTAATATGAGGTTAAAAGTTTAGTGACCATGTCCTGAAAAAAAAAAGTATTTAATTTACCTATTCATTTACACAACTAACCCACTGCATGTCAGGCATTATGCTAGAGTAGGGAATTCAAAGCAGGCTCTATGACCCAGTCCCTGCCTCAAGAAGCTCACAGGTTAATGGGGAGAAGAATACTTTAACAAAAAGTATTTAATAAAATGGAACCTATTTGTAATGGTGATCCAGTCAATGTCAATGCTGGACTTTGTAGCAGGGCACCTTATCCCTGCTACATAGAAGAGATCAGGAAGACTTCCTGGAGGAGGAGTCTTAAAGAAAGATAGGGAGTTAACCAGAGGAAAAGGGATAAATGCAGGCACACCACAGACAACAGTACAAAAATGAACATGGAGACAGGGATCAGTATGCTTTGAGGGTGGTGACAAGGAATTCATTAGGTGCAGCATCCCATGAGGTCGGGGAGAGGGAGGTGGGCAGGGATCAGACAGTGAGTAGTTGACTTTGGTAGGGGTGGAGGATGTGGGGAGTCTGGGTCAGGCATTAAATGGAAAGGACACAGGGAAATATCTGAAGTGACAAACATTCTATATCTTGATGGGAGTGGTAGTTACAGAGGTAAGTCTGTAAGTTCGTCAAAACTCAACCAACTATATTCTTAAAACTGGAACATAACATTACATGTAAACAACATACCAAAAAAAGATTGACCCAAAAAGCAAATATTATCTTGCGATACAACAGAGGGACATAGTACTGAAACGAAATCATCCCGTGACTCAGTCAGGTAAGTGGACATTCCATCATCATCACCATTGTCACTCTAGTCATCAGTGTCCTCTTCATCAGCAGAAGGTATGATTCAGGGCCTAAATTGGGTTTGTGCTGCCTTGGACACTCCATAATGTGATCTAGATGAACCTTGTCCCTTGTAGGGTAAACGTCATCCAGGCACAACTGTGCGATCATCCACACAGCAGTGCCCTTTAAACCCGAGGTCTCAAGTCACCTCCACAGAAAAAGTCTTAACTTCTCCGGTCAACTCAGCAATTTAGTTTAGTTCACTGTGCTAAGTGCTTAGGAGGTAAAGCTTAAAAAGACACGGGAGAGAGGGACATAAATACCCTAACTCTCCCTCCTCCTGCCTCCTATTGTTCAGTGCTGACCGGAAACCAGAGGGTAGTGCAGCTGGGCGATGCAATCTGTTAAGGTCAGCTTCCCAGAGCACAGAGTGGGGCAGGGGAGGGCAAATGATTCCCAGGGAGAGGGACGTGGTGGAGGGGATGGGATACAAAGTGTGCAAAAGCAGCACAATGGGTTAACAGCCTTTGATAGGGCGGATGCCAAGAGGAGAGTTCTCAGAGTGGACCCTGTGACCCAAGCACTTGGGGCAGCTCGGTAACTGCTCCTCCCGTCCCTGCACGGGCGGTCTCCCAGACTGGGACAGAAAGCATGTTGAATCATCTGTCTCCCGGAGCCACTGCCCCTATTCTACCCGCTGTTTGCATTTTATATAATTCTATCTTGTTTGAATGAGTTACGTTTCTGTATTACATTTGCATTTCTTAAAAAAATCATATAGAGGAAAAATAACACCTTAGATGTATGCACGTTGCTTCCTCTCTCCTGCTAGAGAGGCAGTATCTTATAAAAACATATTCTGGTAGGAAAACTAGAGGCCCTATTTGCTACCCAGAGAGCATACAGGGCCAGCTGGACAGAATCTCCCTGTGCACGTGCTGGTCATCACCAGATGAGCAGCAGAGCAAGTTGGGGTGGAGCACAGCCACCCTTGACCCTGTACTTTTAACTCCACAAAGAAGCTATTTTACACCTCTGGAAGCCGGCCATGCCTGCCGGCCCTGGCTGTGTGATCAGGCGAGGAGAGACAGAGAGGGAGAGGGAGAGGAGGAGGGGGAGAGAGAGAGAGAGAGAGAGAGAGAGAGAGAGAGAGAGAGAGAGTTGGAACTTTCCTGGAAGATTTCCTGCCTCTTCCTCACCCAGGAATCGTTCAAAGACTATTTTAGCCTATGGGGGCCACCAACTACATCGCAAAGTACAGTCCTATAAAAACCTCATCCTTATCTTTTTTACCCTCCATGTAGAGATGCTACTTTTTGCAAGCATTGTCAGAGATAAACATCACGCTGCGCCCCCAGCCCAGCTCTGAGGGGTTCATCTCTGTCTACCTGTGTCTGCTACTCTTTTGTCAAGGGTGTCTTTTTTCTCATTATAGAAAATTTTGAGCAGTGAAGTTTTTAAAAATGACATTAAGGCTTTTCCACAACTTGAAATAGGGCTTGGTATTTATTGTGGGTTGTTTTGTTTTTTTTTAAGATTTTATTTATTTTTTAGAGAGAGGAGGAGGGAAGGAGAAAGAGAGGGAGAGAAACACCGATAAGCGGATTGGCTGCCTCTTGCACACCCCCAACCTGGGACCTCGCCAGCAAGCCGGGCGTGTGACCTGACCAAGAATCGAAAAGGTGACCTTCTGCTTTGCATGGGCCTGAGCTCAATGAGCCGAACCAGCCAGGACAGCTTCCAACAGGCTTTGGTGTGAAGACAGCGCTGGCGCTAAGGGGAAGTGCAAAGGCCTCAAGGCGCCAGATGTGCGCTCCGGTCCCTGCTCTGTGCCTCTCGCTGGACGTGTGGCTTTTTAAAACAGCTTTACGGAGGTGTACTCAACATTCACACAACTGCACGCATTTAATGTGTGCAGTCCGGTAAGTTTTGATATATGTGTACACTTGTGAAACTACACCCATGATCGAGACGGAGAGCATATCCATTTCCCCCACAAGCTTCCTTGTGCCCTTTGTGGCCCCTCCCCCCGCCGGCCCCAGGCAACCAACCACTGATCTGCTCATTCTGCCCCTTCCTTTCTATCTTTACCTTTGGAAGACAACCCCTCTGGGCTCAAAATTCAAATCACTTTACAGACACCAACTGTAGTGTTTTGTAAAAAGTACGCACATTTAGGGAAGATGGAATGTGGAGAGACTGCTAAAGAGTATGGAGTTTCTTCGTGAAGTAATGAAAATGTTCTGAAATTAGATCGTGGTGGTGGCTGTGCAACCTTGTGAATATATTAAAACCACTGAATTGTACACTATAAAAGGGTGAATTTTATAGTATGTGAATTCTATCTTAAGTTTTCTGAGTGAAAACTCAGAGGGTTAATTTTTCCAAGGTACTGCTATTATAATCCCCCACCCTTTCTCAGACATCTTCAGTGGCTCCCAGTCACTCCGAAGGCAATGGTCATTTCTCCTGCAGATCCCCAAGGGAAGAGATGGGTTTCTAAGACAGAAGAAGGAAGCAGTAATTCAGAAAGTCACCTTAGGTACTAGTCCATTGCTGGAACTCGACTACCCACTGTGTGAGAGCAAGTTGAGGGCTGGGAAAAAATGGAGTCTGTATTCTCTAGGAATGAAGTGGTGTTTTGGTAAGAAAATTGTTCTAGCTTCAGGTGCTAGCTTCTACTTCCTCTTTGTTTAGCCTCTAGGATCTATTACATTTTCATTCACTGCTCCAGCTTTCTCTGCAATGGGTTAGAAAGTATTGAGTTTTGTTCAACAAGCCGTTATCAAGCACTGTTCCTGGGGTGGGAGCCATGTGATGCACTCATGATACAAAGGTGCCTATAGACATGTTTTGAACTGGTCTCAGCCTATTAAGAGCCAGTGTTGTGGCTGGACCAGCCCTTGTGGTTCTTATTATGACTGCAAGAAGCACTTCAGCAATAACCACCAGGAAACTGAAAAGGTACAGGTTTATTACTTACAGGACCTGAAAATTATGCAGTACACCTGGAGCTACACAGCAAGATTTGAGGGGCGAGGAGGTAGAGGGAGAGAGGGTCTGGGTTCTGTTTCCATTGGTGTTGAGGATGAGGGGTCCTAGGGTTTCCCGGGAACCACTCTTTATTGATGAATTTAAAACATAAGAGCTGGAATTTAAAGCGCAGGAAGAGAAAACAAACAAGTAGCCCAATTGGTCCGTTATTGAAATTACCCGAGATCTCTCAAACAAAGGAGCTCACTGCCGGAGGCTGCCTGGCTCTTTATCCGGTCGTGTGGCTGACAAAGTGTTTATTGGGACAGCTGTCTTTGAAGTGGATGCTTCGGCAATCAGAGCTTAAATCTGGAATTTGCATTGCTAAAAGAAGAAAAAAAAAGTCAGGACTTAAGCTATAAGGGCATTTCTAGGAGGGAAAAAAATATAAAATGTAATTCTGGAATTAATGCAGGCGATGATACTGGAGTATGTGGAAGGCAAAAGGGAGAGTGAAGAAAGGAAAGGTGTTAGGAGCCTGCTCAGAGGCATGGAGGTAGGAGATGGTCATGGCAGTACATACATATCAGGCCTTGGGATACCTGCCCCATTGCTTTAGTTCTCACTACAGCCCGATGAGGTAGGTATCGGTTATTAATATACCTATTCAACACATGAGTCAGTTGCAACTCAGAGAAGATACACGGCAAGCTGAAGTTCATGCGTGTACGAAGCAGCAGAGTCAGGACTGGAGCAGGCAGCACGGCCTCCAACTTCATACCTTACCCCCAGGCTGTGCTGGAATATTCTGATGGGTCAGGCCTGAGTCATGCGCTCACCCTCGAAGAGAATTGAGAGCTAGCTGGCTTCCCACGGAAAAGTCATAGTGTTAAAAATCAGGAAAAAAAAAGAAAACTAAATGTTGGACAAGCAAAATCAACAGCTGTCCATTGTATCATCACTTCAGAAATGCAGCTTGTCCTTTCTCTTGGATTATTTGCTTGGGATAAATTTTCCACGGACGGTCTCTCATAGGTCAGAGCCTAAACATATTCAATGGTTTTGATACAGAATGCCAAGTAGTTTGTCAACAAGATTGCATATGTGCATTCATTTGCCCAGAATGAACTAACGTGGCCACACCCTTATCTGTGTTGGATGCCGTTATGTTTTCTAAACCTAAACTTGAATTCTAATTTTACTAGATTCTTTATTTATATTTGCATAATTTTCTTTTTTCTTTTTAGACCAGAAAATCACAATAAGAGAGTATATAAAATTTGGTTAGCCCGAACCTCTGAATCAACAGATGAGCCGCTTGGGGCCCTGGGGATGAGGGGGAGGACAGGTGTGTCCACTCATCACTGCAGAACTGGGTGTGAAGAGACAAGAGCGGCAGGGCCAATTCCAGCGTGGGGTTCAAGTTCAAAAGATGCTTCAAATGTAAAACTTGTTTTTAAATTGAGGATCATTTTAGCAGTGTTATTGTATACTAGTTAGACCTCATGTTAATTTTAAAAATGCACATGCGCATCACGGATTAAAAACTGCTAGAAAGCTGTCGAGGAGTTTTGGGGTGCCCTATGGCGTCCCTGTATCTTCATTTTTAAAAATCTTGATAAGGTCAATTCCTGACGCTGTTAGTAATGTTGCTAGGTGCACACGGGTATGGAAGGATAAGAAAGTGTCCCGATGACATTTATCTGCGCTCTATCCTACAGGTCCAAGAGCCGTCTTTTCCTCCCGCCGCGGGGTCGTGCGAGGTCTAGAACATAGAGGTACAGATGCCTCCAAACTCCTAGAGAGGAAAGGCAGGCTCCCTGGGGGCCGACTTCCGCCGGTACTCCACTTCCGGCTCCGCCCCAGCCGACTCCGTTCGTCAGTTTCACAGGTAACCGCTAGCAGCTTGGCGGGTTCTTTCTATACACCTGCTTCGGGCCCATGGGGGTCGTGCGACGAGGGCGTGGACCCCAGAAGTCGGGTCCGGACCCCTGGGCGGCGCCTGCTCCGCGGACCCACGTGCCGCGGATTTGGGGGGCGAGGAGGAAGGATTCATTGAGAGGACACCTTGAAACCATGGGGCCAGGCCCCCTTTCCTTCTAAGTGATGCATCGGAATCGGCCCCACCAGTAACACGGGGACTCGTTTCCTTTGTATAACTACTCGAGGCCAGCTGGCTCGTAGAAAATAATGATGATTCCCCAATTTAAAAATGGGTGATTTTAGGCCCTGTTTTGGTGTACCTGAGAGAACGACCCACTTGCCCATTTAAAAAATGTCAGGTAACTAAAAAATGCACGTTAGTATCGAACCGTGGCCAGAATTGGGAGCAAGGGGTTAGGTTAAACGATGGGGAACTGTGGCCCTGGAAGAAGAAGGGGGTACAAGGGAACATGCAGAGTTGCAATTTGGAAGGAGGCGAGAGGAACCGGTGTGCAGAGGGTTAGAATGCTCTCCCTGTGGTAGAGGAGGGTGAAGGCTTAGAATCAAGGAGAAATGGGACTCGCGATTTGCGATTACTTGCAGAATACCGGCCTGGGTTATTTCTCTTTTAGGGCAACCACTTACTACAGGCGACAGCTGCCTAAATTTTTTGAGCTGCAATTTTCTCAGGAATGAGGGTATCTGCCATCCCACCCTAGTGTACGTGATTGTGCAGTGGTGTATGTTCATTTTTGAAACGGATTTACTTTCTCTGACACTATTTTAAAGATTGTATTGGGGACCATGGCTGGTGTGGCTTAGGGGGTTGAGTGCTGGCCTGCGAATGGAAAGGTCTCTGGTTCCATTCCCAGTCGGGACACATGCCTTGGTTGCGGGTGAGGTGCCCTGTTGGGGGCATGCAACCCATAGATGTTTCTCTCTCTTCCTATCTCCTTCCCCTCTTTAAAAATAAATAAATAAATATTAAAATGTTAAAAAAGATAGTGTTGGGGAATATTTCATATAAGGAAGCTTTTACCATAATGTGTTCCTTAGGGAAAAATAAAAGATGGACAAATAAGTTTGACATTTGAACTATGGTCTCTGAGCACAGTTAATAATAGAATATTAACTTGTTCTGAGAAGTCCTGCAGTAATGGAACTCTTCTTTGGTTAGCCTGGTGTTTTCTCAAGTATTTTGTCTAAAAATTTGAGTAACCCCCTATTAATAGATCTCCACGTGGTTTTTCCCAGAACATATCTTGGGAAATGCTGACACAAAGAAATTTACCTGGGGCTCAGATCTGCTCAAAAGGCACTCTCACTTCTCAAAAGACATTTCAGAACTCCTTTTTGAAAGCATCTGGCTTGACTTCAGCAAGGGGAGTTTCCATTTTACAGACATGGTAGAAAATGGTTCATAACTGACAGAGTACCACGAGCCCTGTAACATTTGGAAAAGGAAGTGAACTCTTCTTGCCCTCTGTCCTACACATCATGCACAGTAGACAATGTCTCAATATCGTTGAGCAAATATTATCAATAGGTACTTAGTAGTAAAAAGATGGGAGTATTTGGAAAAATATATGAGTTGTTCCAAATGGAAATTCTACAGTTCAGTGTTTCTTAAACAAATTTCTTAGGAACTTCATTCATTTCCTCTTATAAATAGAACGTAATTTAAAACATTTAAGTCTGATATGTATGCATTATGTGATATTCATTGGAACTTTGCCCTAATACAGAATAAAATTTAGTACAAAAATTATCTTGAACTTCATTTAAAATCGCTTAGTTACTGAAGTAACAATAGAAGCTCTTAATGAGAAGGCAGTATTACATGTTTGACACAAATGTCTGTCAAGGAGAGCTTTGAAGTGACTTACTAGTATGTTACTAAACTTACAATTTCAAGCAAGCCTGCCTAAGTATGACAGGTAACAATACGTTGGAGTGCCCTTGTTCCAGCGTCTGGTCCTCCATCCATAGGGCCAGAAACCTAGCTTCACTAGTTCACAGAGGCAAGCAGGCTTCAGAAGATACACTAATGCAACCCAAATGCAAAAGGGACCGATGTATAAAATGAGTGTGAGTTTATTCCTTTCTAGTGAAAAATAAAATTACCAGTCAGCTGGATAATTTTATTTGCTAGCAGTGTGTTCCTTCTTGCAGACGGATCTGCTTGGGAGTCCAGGCTCTTTACACTGCAGTGTGTTATGGAGACACAGCGTAGAATCAGAGCAGTGAGATGGACATCCAAGTTTAATAGCATCAGCTGTCTTCACTCTACAGGTAGGCCTGTCGGATTGGCTAGGCATTCATTTTCGTGGGTGAAAAGCCTGTGTTCATCCCTTTCACAGATGGTTTCCCCATATTCTTTGTCAAGCTAAAGTAAAATGTAACTGACTTGGTTGAAGCTTTTCTGTTTACAGCCCCTATCCAACTGTGCCTCCCTGAAGTTTTACCTCAGTCACCCAGTTTGGATTTGGGGTCTTCATAAACAATCTCTTGGGTCATTTCTATTGATGACTGATTTCATTCTACTTATTTATTCTCTTTCTAAAATGTGTCCATGGCCCCATTGTTGGTTCAAAACCTTGGGATGATCCTGGGTGAAATCTGAAAATGTCTCCCATACATGGTAGGCAAGGAGAGACTGAAGGAAAAAGCATTCCACTCCAGACTGTAGGCAGTGTTACGAAGCGAAAGGGATTTGTTTGCCCACACACATCAAAGCCCAATCAAGCGCAGACAGGAATTTGTAGCCGAGAAAGTAAAGGTTTATTTTTTAAGGAAATGGCACTACGCCCGGAGTCACAGGTGAGCCCATGCTCAAAGACCTGGCTCTGTGATGGCTTCCAGGAATGGGCTATATAGAGGAAAAGTCATTAGTCATGGTGACGAAGGGAGGTTGGGTCATAGTCTCTACTGATTGGTGCCAGGATAGTTGATCATTGCATCTGGTCCTAATGTCAGCAATGGAGCCACTTCATCTGGTTTCACAAGGATGTGGTCGGTGGAGTTGGTTCACTTTTCTGGGTCTGGAACTGAAACACAACTGCAGGCTAGATACTATCTTTAGTTGGACTGAAACTCTGTATCTGTGGTCAACAGACCTGAGGATTTGTTGCCAAGATTGTTTAATGCTGACCAGGGCCTCATTGTCCTGAGGGCTTAATGGTTAAGGGATTGGACTTGCAAGGGAGAATGAGGCAAGTGAGTCAGGGTGCTGGATGAGGCTAATTTGTTTGCTTGTTTCATTTTTAGTTGATTTTTAAAATTTTTACTGAATTTATTGGGATGATGTTGGTTAATAAAATTATGTAAGTTTCAAGTGTACAATTCTGTAATACTTCATCTGTATATCGTTTTGTGAGTTCACCACCCCAAGTCAAGTCACCTTCTGTCACCATTTCTACCTCCTTTACCTTCTTCTTCATCCCCCTACCCCCTTCCCCTCTGGTAATCCCCATACTGTTGTCTGTATCTATGAGTCTGTTTTTGTTTTGTTTGTTTATTTTGTTCATTAGATTCCACATATAAGTGAGATAACATGGTATTTGTCTTTCTCTGACTGGCTCATTTCACTTAGCATAATACTCCAGGTCCATCCATGCTGTCACAAAAGGTAAGCTTTAATTCTTTTTTATGGCCAAGTAGTATTCCATTGTGTAAATGTACCACAGCTTATTAAAAAATTTTCACCCAAGAATATGGTTAGAGAGAAAGTTGAGGGGAGAGAGAGAAAGGAGCATCCATGGGTCGCCTCCTGTACACACCCTGGCCAGAGACTGAACCCGCAGCCCAGGTATGTGATCTGACCAGGAATTGAACAAACAACATTTTGGTATATAGAATGATACTCCAACCAACTGAGCCACCCAGCCAGGGTTAGGGTTAGGATTTATTCCAGAAATGCAAGCATGAGTCAATATTTAAAAATCAATCAAGGTAAGTCATTAGCAGGAAAAAAAATAAAGTCATGAACCATCTTGATAGATGCATAAAAATGATGACCTCAGGGGAAGAAGCTTCGAGAAGTAACAGCAGATTCATCTTTCTCTCCTCCCACTAAATTCCGTCCCTCCAATTTGAACTAATTTGTAGGAGTCCGTTCCAGGCCTCGCCTGAACCGTAGGCCAAGCCTGTTATGTCGCCAGGGCCCTGATAGCAGGACCCTCTGGCTTTGCATTTTGATCCCCATCTCTGGTTCTACGTGTCTTTTCCTGATACTTTAATCTGCAAGGCAAACAGAAAGAGGCTGGCAAGCAGGTACTTTTAAACAATTAATTATTGTACCAAATGTTCTGGCAGGTACTAGAGGAACAGAGAGGAACTAGGGGAGATTAAGCAGCTCATCAAAGGTCACAGTGTGGATAAATGGCAGGGCTGAGATGTGAACCCGGTCAGTCTGGTTCCAGAATTCATACTCTTAATCATTCTGCATCGTTAAATCTGCATGTACTTAACTAATCATAATACTAAGCATTAAGCACCCAATAGACATAAGGTGCTATGTCAGGTGCTATGAAAGCACTAAGGAAAGAGGTTAATGCTGATGGCAGGGGTGGGGGAGGTGAGTTGATTCTGGAAGGCTCTTAAAAAGTAGCATTTAAACTGCTACTTAAAAGATGAAGATTTGAACTGGCAGAAAATGAGAGTGTGTACACCAGGACAGACTGGGTTACACTGCAGTACCCGAGGTTTAATACAACAAAGACTTATTTCTCACCCGAACACTAATTCAAGCTGGCAATGTCCAGGGCACTCCCTCGATGTCATGACTCAGCAAACCAGGCTGCCACCATCTGTGGTCCCTCCTTCCATCACATGCTTTCACTGTCACCAAGCAGGGGAAGGGACAAAAACGTAAAGAGTTCGCAGCTGCCCTTCAATGCTTTCAGGCTGGAAGCCACACACATCACTTCTGTTCATGGGCCATTGGTTCTCACTAAGACAGCACATGGGCTATTTGGTGATGAGGACTTACTGCCTCGGGCACTGAGAAAAGGGGCATTCCAGGATGAGGAGCTAGCAGGTGCAAAGACATGAAAGGATAGAAATGCAGGGCAGGCATTGGGAAGAACAAACAGATCTAGGACCCAGGAGGCCTGGGACGTCATTTCATAGACATAACAAAACAAAATTCCACAGACTGGGAAGCTTAAACATCAGAAATTTATTTTCATATAGTTCTGGGGGCCAGAAGGTCTGAGATCAAGGTGCCAGCAGGTTGGTTTCTTCTGAGGCCTCTCTCCTTGCCTTGCAGATGGTCATCTCTCAGGGCACGTGCCTCTCATGTCTCTCTGTGTGTCTTAATCTCCTTTTCTTATAAGGACACCAGTCAAACTGGATTAGTGCCCACCCTAGCAGAATAATTTTAGCTTAATCACATTCTTAAAGGTTTTATATGTGTTATAGACTGAATGTTTGTATCACCCCCTCCTCCCAAGTCCATACACTGAAGACCTAACCCCTATTGTGACTGTATTTGGAGATGCAGCCTGTAGGAAGTTCTTAAGGTTACATGAAGTCATAAGGATGGAGACTTAATCTCAGAGGATTAGTGCTTACAAGAAGAGACACTAGAAAACGTGCTGTCTCCCTCTCTCCCTGGGAACACACAGAGGTCATATGAGGACACAGAAGACAGCAGCTGTGCACAAGCCAAGGAGAGAAGCCTCGGAATAAAATCTACCTTTCCGACACCTTGATCTTGACTTCCCAGCTTCCAGAACAGTGAGAAGATAAATTTCTGTTGTTTAAGCCACCCGGTCTGGGGCGTTCTATTATGGCAGCCCAAACAGATTAATACAGTCTTTGAATACAATCACATTCTGAGATCTTGAGGGTTAGACCTTCAACAGATGGATGTGGGGGAAGCACAACTCAGCCTCTAACAATAGGCAACTGGAAGCTCCAGAAGAGACGCATCATAGTTTGCCTTGTTTCACAAGATTACAGAGGTCACAAAAAAGGAAGGCTTGCAGAGGTAGGAGCCCAGTGCACCTGTGATAGTGACAGTGGGGACAAAAGAGAATGAAAAGCAGGAGCACTGGAGATGTGCTCCTTGGGCCACCCAGTACAATTGGGTGAGGAAAAGAGAACATGATCCCAAGGTTTCCAGTCTCCCTGCCAAGCAATTGCTATTGGTACACCAAACAGGAAATACAAAAGCAGCAGCTGTTTTGGAAGAAAGCCTTCCATTTGTGCCATGTTGCTAGGAATGCACACAGAAACATCTGGGAGACACATGGAAATGCAGCCTCAGGCTCTGGTGCTTGACGAGGGTTTCTAGGATGAGGGTGCAGCACAAACAGAGGAACAGAGGCAAGAGCCGTCGAGGTACATGCCAACAGTACAGTGTCAACAGAGGTCTTTACTCACCTTTGAACTCAATCCTTCCCACCGTCCCCATAACCTCTTCCTGCTACATCTCCACCGGGAGGGCCTCTCAAATGCAGCTGACCCCTCTGACCAAACCCAGAGCCATCCAAACACAATGCTCTCACTCCCTTTCAGTCGTGCAGTAGCTCTTACCCTGCAATTCTGATGTGACATTGTAAGAGCCCTCCACTCACCAACTCCCTTTACATGCACAAACGTACCTGTGGTCTCAACAGGACCACCACTTTCCCCAGACTCAGTGAAGCTTTCTAGGTCAGCTCTGTGAGCCTGGGCCAGTCTTTCAACCTCTCTGAACCTCAGGATTTTCATCCCCTGGGGGTGGAAATGTAATGCCTGCTCCATCTACTAAAAGGGTGGTTGTGAAGGTCAAATGAAAATATTGAATGTGAAACAGTTATAAAATCTCTAAGGCAATATTGGAACGATGACAGCCAGGGTAGGAGTGGTAGTGATTGAAGTTATTGTCATAATATGCCCTTTAGGAACCAGGCAATAAAACTACAAAAGCAAGCTCAGCTAGACCAGTGATTCTGTAGAGAGAGATTTAACTTAATTGAATGCTTCTTATGGGTCCAATTTTATGATTGTGACAAATAACATAATCTCTGTCCTCGAGGGGTTGCAGTGACAAAGTATATAGACAGATAAAGATGAACACCCAGCACAGGATAAATTGTGCCCCAAGTGCAGGATCGTCCAGATGGTCAAGGAATGCTTCTGGGAGGAAGTGGACTTTGAAGGGAACCCATGATGTGACCAGGTTGAGAGATCAGGCTGCAATGGAGGGAAAGAATCATGCAGGGGAGCCCTGACTTGTTAAAATTCTTCCTGCCACCTCCCCCTCAGCCAGCCAGCGCCTGAAGCTGGAAGGCTCCCACCTCCTGGAGGAGGGAAGGAGTGTGGGACAACTTGCCGAGTCAACCTGAGAGCAGGGATTTCCTCTTTCAATCTGTTGCTGAATCAGAGTTAGCAGCTGAATCACCATCTCACGGAACAGCAACCATCAGGTGTACGGTCAAGGTCACTCAGGGCACAGTGCAGGCGCTCAGCCAGCAAGCAAGACTGACTGTAGGCTGGCTTCATGTGCGCGAACAATTTCTTGGCTCACAGAATTGTTCTGGAACGGAAACTTCATTACAGTTCTGTGCGGAGCTGCAGTCCTTTGTCTTTGCAATGTCAAGGACTGGCAGTGTCTCCGGCCACTGGGTCAGCAGAGGGGCCTGCAGCAGTGAGGGGAGCAAAGAGGTGCCCCCAAGAGGGGAGTTAGGGGTACTGGGAGGTGACCCCACTCCTCCTGGACATGGCCAGGGGACTGAGGAGCCATAGGCTGCAGGAGTCACTCCTTTTGGTAGCAGCCATCTGTCCCTTCTTCCCCAACACACACACACACACACACACACACACACACAGTTATGCTAGTTTCTAACAATGGGGCTTAGTACTTTCTCTTCCTTTCACTCATGACTTTTCAGCTTATAATAACTTTGTACTGAAAATACTGTCACCATGGCTGGTGCCGCTCAGTGGATTGAGCGTCAGCCTGCAAACCAAAGGGTCGCTAGTTCAATTCCCTAGTGGGGGCACATACCAGGTCCCCGGTGGGGGGCTCACAAGAGGCAACCACACATCAATGTTTCTCTCCCTCTCTTTCTCCCTCCCTTCCCCTCTGTCTAAAAATAAAATAAAATTTTAAAAAATGAAAATACTGTTACTTCACTGGGTGGAGGCGTTTTACCTGCTCTGCTAGTTTGAAATTTAAATTTCTCTGATAAAAATATAAGCAGCTTCATTCCTTTCCCTTTGTGTTAAAAAAAAAATATTAACCTATAAGGAATTTTAAATGAATCTTCAAAGAGACCCATAAGAGCTATTTTTTAAAATTAAATTTATTGGTTAATAGGATCATATAGGTTTCCAGTGTACAGTTCTATGATACAAGATCTGTGTATTGCACTGTGTACCCACCACCCAAAGTGAAACCACCTCCTGTCACCATATATTAAGCCCCTTTCACCCCAAGAACTATTTTTAAAATCACAATAAAGAAAAGTAGGTTTCTTTACAGCAGGGAGGTCCCACTGTGTACGAAGTAAGGTTTTGCTGGGAAACGTGGAACATGTATGTTCCATATGTGTTTTTAGGGAGTTGCTACAGTCTGAATGTTTGTGTCTCTCCCCAGATTCATATGCTGAGACCTAACCTCCTTGGTTGGGTGCTAGTCATCAGGCCTTGCAACTCAGAGGGAGTGGCAGTGTGGCCAGTGGGCCTGTCCACCTGGTATTTCAGTGGGCATAGGAACCACAGAAGAAAGAAGGGCCCCTCTTCCCAGCACTTCTCTCCCCAGCCTGTCATTTCTTAGGCAGCTGGAATATAGTGGACACAGGAGGACCCTGAGTGAACTCTCTTAGTTCAAGGAAAAGAAAACACACCAGCCATTCTCTTGTTCACATCAGAGTGGTCTTTTGAACTTGAATCTGACTACATCACTCACCTGCTCCAAAGTCTTGAATGGCTTCCCCTGGGAAAAACGGGATGACCTTTGAAAGGCATAGATCTGAGGAGATCTTCATGATCCACCTTTGTTAAGCAATAATGAACAAGTTGCTTCAAACACACCAGACTGGTCTGCTCTGGCACACACCTCTGCCCCTGCTGCCTGGGTCTTCCCTCCGCCCTTTCTCTGCAGAAGCCCAGCATCCTTCAGTCTCAGCTTCAAGGTTCTCTCCCCCTGTGCCTCACGTGGAATCAAAGGAGCTCCTTCCCACTGCCCGCTGTACTTTATGTTTCTCCCATTGCAGTGAGACCAGTGTCACTGTATCACAGCCTTTCAGTGTTGGTCCTCATTTCCTTACTGTAAAATGTGAATAATAATCTCCTAGTGTTGGTGGAAAGATTGATCCTGGGAAGTGGCAGCACAGGTCTGGGGAAGTGAGCCAGGGAAAGAAAAGAGGGCGATCCAGGTTCACTCAGTGGACCACTGGAGTCCTGGGCCACTGGAGCCTCTGGGAGAAACCATGTAGAACACCAGAACAGCCCCACCAGGGAGGGGAGGAAGCTCCTGGTAACAGGCCCTTCACCCTCCAACATTCTGCGCAAGCAGCGCTGATTCTTCAGGATCAACAGGCAGCACAGAAACCTAAACAGATACTGTTGTCATTCCACTACATGCCAGTCATTTAAAACCACAAGAAGTGCTCTCCTCTCCTGCCCACACGCTCGGAGCTCCCAGCATCTCCGCGGACACTTCCCACAGTTGGATCCCTGCCCACCTCTCAGGGTCCAGGTGACCTGGCCACGCTTACCTTCGGAAAAAATGCCATCCTCGGCCTGTACTGCTGGCCTCGGTGTCGGATTGTCATCCTGGATCCTGGATGAGTTCAGAACCAGAACACAAAAGGGAGAGAAAAAGTCAGTCCCGCAAGATACAGAGCCAGCGTGCCTCGCACACGTCCTTAAGTCCAAGGGGAAGTGAGGGGACCGGAGGGCGCGGGGTGGGGGTGGCAACTGCCTGCGGCGCCCCTTTATTCTCCCAGCGCTCACGCCCCTGGGAAAGCGGCTGGAATCCGCGCCAGCCAATCAGCAAGCCGCGTCGCGAGCTCATTAGTACGCGCTGCCCTTGCGCCCACCTGCCGGCAGGGGGCTGTGTGTGGCTCCGCGAGAACCCAGCAGAGCTTCAGGTGAGACCTGCATGTCTGAGACACGCGAGTGGGAGGATCTGTCGCAGAGAGCGGGCCTTGGCCCACACCACTAAAGCCTGGAGAAGTGAAAACAGTCTACCACGGGCTTTGGATCCTGGCTGGCCCGCCACTAAGTCACTGGATGACGGTTAGCAAATTGCTTAAACTTTCCAAGCAGGTCAGTGTCCTCCTCTATACAGAGAAAAGCAAATGAGTGGGTGGGAAACGACATCTGTCTGTCAGGTGCTGTGAGGACGAAGTGAATTACCGAGTCAAATGGTAGCGGAGTGTAGTTGGCGGTGAAGAATGCTGCTCACCTGCCAAATGGGCTGGCTCTCAACTCCGGATTTGCCACTTAGCTGTAGGAACTCAAGGGAGCTATGGAAACTCTGCGGCCTTCATTTTCCCATTTGACCAATGAGGATACCGTGCCCTCTTCGTGTGTGTTTTGTCTTGGGGTTCTTTTGCGGGGGGGTTGTTTTGGTTTTGGTTTTGAGATTACTGAGCTAATGCTTGTAAAAGCACTTACAACAGTAACGTACTGAGTGTTAGGTAAATCATAGTTTCTCTTATGTCTTGAGACTCTTTCTTAAAGATCACTTTGCCTAGTGGTTCTGTTATATACATAATCTGAGATATGCCCTGTCAGAATAATAAGAGAACTGTTGGAGTAGTATATGGAGGTGAGAGTACAGGCTCTGCAGGCAAGCAGATTACTTGGGGTCAGATCTCAACTCCGCTACTTACTAACTAGCTGCGCGTTTGGGGGCAAGTTACTTAACCCCTCTGTACTTCAGTTTCGGTAAAATGGAGATGGCGCAATGACTGTCTTCCCCGTAGGGTTGTTAAGGAGTAAGCCAATCACAGATATCCGTTGTTAATATTATTAATATTAGTATTATTAAAGATAGTGTAATAGAGCACACAAATTGGAATGAAAATAGTCTGAAGTTGACAGTTACTTCCTTCTCCTTATTCTCAATTTCTTCGTCTGTAAAAGAAGGGACTAGAACTAACCAATCTCTGACAAGATGAGACCTCTCAGGTCTAACACTCTGGCTTCTCAGGATCAGGGACATACCTGTTTTTCATTTCTAGAGCAGGGTAATGGAGGGTGGCAGATAAAGTCGATGTCAGAAGGAAGTGGGTGGGCATTTGCCATCAGAGGTCCACTCAGCTAACAACTCTTCACATAATCTGGTTCCTACCGCGGCGGAAGAGCCGAGTTCCTGCCAAGCTACCCAGACACTTTAGCTCCGGGTTAAAGCACTGGAATAACAGTTTCAGAAACCAAACTCTGAAGTCTTGTTGACTCATAGGGAAATGACTTGACAGAAAGCCATGACATGTAGCTTCCAGCGCCAGCTGGGCCGCCGCAATGGTGTGTGATGGGGGGAGGAGGGGAACCGCTAGTTTCATCCAGGTTTTCAAACCTATTGGAACGGGTTAAGCAAAGTAATTTCAGAATCATTTTAAGTGTGTGTATATCTACAATTGGTTCCCCATTCTCACATTTTTTTAAAAATCTGAAGCTATACTTGTCCTTTTCTTTTTAAAAAGATTTATTTATTTATTTGTTTGTTTATTTATTTATTTTTAGAGAGAGAGGAAGGGAGGGAGAGAACCATCAGTGTGTGAGAGAAACATCAATCAGTTGGTTTTTGCACACCCCCAACTGGAAACCTGGCCCACAACCCAGGCATGTGCCCTGACCAGGAATCTAACCAGTGACCCTTCAGTTCACAGGCCGGCACTCAGTCCACTGACCCACACCAGCCAGGGCTCCATTTGCTTTTTTTTTTGATTTGGGCTTTCTCCCTTTTTTTCTTGGTCAGGTTAGATCATTATTTATCTCCCAAAATGAGATAGTTTGACCATGTATGTGTGTTTACTTGAGAACCAGATTTTATCAAATAGTTAGCACTTCGAGATCATCTAGTCATTGGATATTTATGCTGTTTAAAGTATTAACAGATGTAAAAGGGCTCTGTAAAACAGAAAAATACTTTAGGTATATAGAGTGACCACCTGTGCCACTTTTATCTATTGTCCTAAAGTAATTCATGTATCCTCTTGCACTCTCGAAAGTGACTATGGATGATAAATCATGATCCCCCTGAGCACATGGCCTAACAATGGTCCAGTCAAGCCTCCTCATTTCCTAGTTGCATGTCACAGGATTCACCCCAAATTGAATCCTGTTTAAAATCATAATGATTTGGATGGCAACACTGATGACACAGTGTTTACATTTTCAAACAAAGACACACAATAAAAGAATAGCTAATACACTAGGAACAGCACTTGGATCCAAAAGTTCTTGCCAGCGACAGCTTAATCCAGTGTGCTTTGATGAAGCACTGATCAAATACCCACACTGAATCAGCATCTCTGGGCTAAAATGTGGTGTTAGGATTTCTAACTGTTATCAAAAATCATTATGGGAATGAGTCATGGGAATTTCTTTGTGAAGAAATACTGATTTGAGCCAAAACTGTTGTCAAGATATTGTCCAGTCTACCATCTACCATAGGAGAAATTTCTTCAAAGTTTAGTACCAAAGAAAACTTAGTTTTCCCTATAACAACCCGCAATATTTCCATTTCCCTGATCAAGAGAGATGTGCATTTCTTGTTTCCTTTTTCATCTTGACCCGCAAAACACTTCAAATGTATGGCATTAGGCTCCCTTGGAATAACTGAAATGAACATTTGATTTCTAATTTTCTTCTCCAATCTGTTTTCCTATTTGAATTCACATATCATTGGTTTTATTGCCTGAGCTTATTTCTTTTGGTAAGCCGTAACAACTCATTTTTGGATTGACTTGGGATATAAATATATTAAATAAATTATATTTGAATGATGAGTGGGAGATGGCTTGATGAATTGGACAAGATGGGGAAGAGAGGAAACAATGAGCAATCTCAACGGTGTTCAAGATAAACAACTATATTTATCCAAATTATTTTTTGAAACTGCACTGTTTTATTTTAGTCCAAGATGCTTATTAGAGAAAGAATAGTCTGGTAAAAATACATTCAAGTTTGATAAACATCTTACTCTTCATATAAGACAATTGATTAGAGCACATCTGCTCCATCGAAGTTCATCAGTTCAGTTCAGAAGTAAAAGGATGTCTCATTCCTGCAGGCCTGCATCTCCTCTCTCTTCCCTGCACCCTCCTAATTTCCAGGTGAGGTGGGTATGTGAGCAAGTGAGGGAGGGAGGAAGCAGGTAGGAATGTGGGTGGGTGCCATACCTGAAGGATTTCATGTAGTATGATCTGACCTGAGAAAGACCTCCCAGTAACCCCCAGTATGTCGCCCTATAATAAGAAATGTTTTCCCTCCATCCTTTCTATCCTAGGGAGTGGGGTTCCTGAAATGAGTTCTGGAAATTTCCCAGAAACACCTGCTAGAAATTATCAAAGGCAAACACGATAATACTTTCCCATTCTCTATACCCCACGAGACACCACAATACTCCTGCCTCCCTTAAAGGAGAGGCAGGTGGTTTCTGTTTAATGATATAAATGTCTTTACTTTTGTAAATCTCTCTTCTCCATTATAAATATAATGCTCACTACTAAAAATTTAGAAATAGAGAAAAGCACATTTTTAAAAATGTAATATCTAATTTGGGAAAAGAAGTTTGCATGACCTGAAATGGAATGTATGAGGGAAAGAGATATACTGGTAGTCAGGGGACTTGGATTCTGGTCCAGCTGTGCAGTAACTAGCTGGGTAACCTTGGGCAGGTGCTTTATTCTTGACAGTTTTTTGTGGGGTTTTTTTTCACTCGTAAAAGGTTGGGCCAGGCACACCCACTCTTATAGCACTCCAGGATTGCAGGATAATTAAACAGGCAGATGTTATAGGCTCACTGCCCAGGTTTACATCCCTAGCACTGTCACTCATGGGTTATTTGAGCCTCAATTTCACAGCCTGTCCCTGTTTCAGTATTCTCATCTATCAATGGAGATAATGGTACTGTCCCTCACATATTGAAGATTTGGTGAATATTGGCCACCATTATGATCTTTATCATGGTCCAGCCTGCCTTTCCAGCCATATGTCATGTCACACAGACCCCTTTTCTGAGCCATGGGTCCAATGTTGTCTACACAGCATCACCATGACCTCACATGGCATTTGGGATCTCAACTCTTTGATGTCCAAAACTGAGTGAACACTGCCCGTGCTCCAGCGAGGCCTCCTTCACTGTTCCCTGTCTCGGCAAATGCCAGCACACACTCACTTGCTCAGGCCACACACCTGGGAGCTGACCAGATATCCGCCCCATTCTACCTTTTGCAGGCCCATGCGGCCCATGCGACTCTCAGCCTAAGCTCAGGTCTCCAACTTAGTCTTTATCAGAAAAAAGAGAGAGAGAGAGAGAGAGAGAGCTATTTCCATGCTCAATCTATGCAATTCAGGAGACAGGCAGAGGAAGGAAGCTCTACTGGATGTCCCATCAGAGACCCCGCACTCAATAGGGTCTTAAGAGTGTGCCGAGCGGCCTTGGCAAAGGAGTGGGTTTTAGTGCAAGGCCGCTCTGAGGTTAGGCACCACAACCCGAACTTCCACTTCCAGCCATCAGAGACAGGCACCTCCAGCCCCGCAGATGCGCCGCCCCTGCCGCACCTGCCTGTGAGCTAGGAGAGCGGAGGGCGCTGCTCCGGGGTGGGAAGTCGGAGGCACCCTCATTCCACACGGCAGAACCCAGGCCTGCTCTAGCTACCTCTGCCTTGGCCTTGAAGCCTCTGCTGTGTCAGAGCTCCTTGGGGAACCACAGATGATGTTGAAGGATATAACCCACCTTTACTGGGTGTCCACTGGGTGCTGAGTCCTTACACCATTCAGCTCATTTAATCCTCACGATGTCTCTGGTGGGAAGCTACATTTCTGATCCCATTTTACAGATGGGGAAACTGAGTCAAAGAAGCTTTAAATAACTACCCCAGACCATGTAGACTTGAATGGTAAGTGGCAGAGCTGGGGTTTCACCCCAGGCTGGCTGTTCTATAGAGCCCACGCTCTGCCCTGGGCTGCTTTCACCCAAACGGACGCCAGCTGATGACCCTCAGGGGCGCTGGCCACCAAGATCCCTCCCAGGGATTTGGCATCCCTGGTGTTTCTGGGGCAGGCTCAGCCATCTGTCTGAGACCCAAGCCCCTCCTTCAGCTTCCAGCAGACACCTTCTTCCCAAATGAACAGATGGGGGAGCAGGAGCATGTGTGCCTGTCCAACTGTGACTTGCCAAAGCAAGGGACTTTCCGAAGTTCCCACTCGGCTGCCTTCTGCCTCTGATTTTCCTGGGAATACTGACGACAATGTCTTAAAGGGTGCAGGAAGATGACTGATCCAGGATATACAAAGGAAATGAAAACAAGGGCACCTGCAAGGATTCGATTAACATCCACATGTTTCACTTTCTTTATTTAGACAGTTTTGGATTCCCTCTCCATCACTCGTATATCTCTGTGCTCCCACGTGGATCTAAATACTGCCTCCCTCCCCTCTCCTCTACTGCCCACCCCCTGACACCCACTTCTTTAGTCATTTCAGGCAACTTGCTTTTTCCTGGGCACATGAACCCACTTAGGGCTCTTGCATCTCCCCCTGTCCGAATCCCCTTCTCCATGTGGTTGACAGTTGCTGCAGCCCGAGCCCCCTTCCGGACCCTAGGCCCCAGTCAGAGCCAAGCTTCCTTCCTCTTCTTTGGCCCTCATTCTGTGCCTGCTTGTGACACCCCCTGCTCCCAGGGGCTCCTTGTCCCCTTTGGACTGTGGGCATCCGCAGGGGTACAGCCAGGGGCTCCAACAACCACCTCACACCCCTCACCCTGTACTGCACCCTTCGTCACCCATCCCTTCCCCAGCTTACCTGCAGTGCCCCAGGAGCCCCTTCCCTGAACAAACTGCCCTCAGTCCTCCCAGGACACCACCCTGAAACTCAGCAGACCTAGCCCTTCCCCCAACCCCCTCCCCCACACCGAAGGCAGCAGTAAGCTGACTTCTCTTTGCTTCCTCAGACACTCCCCTACTCCGATGCTGAACATCAGCCTCCCCTGGGGTTTATACTACCCCACTTTGCCTCCTTTCACCCATCCAGACATGGCTCCAGATTTTCTCCCTATATTCAGTCTCTTGTCCTCATCTTGGGTGACTTCAGGGCTCCCCGGGGTAACCTACTGGACTTCCCATTCTCATAGCTCCCCAAGGGCCTCTGTTGCCCCTTCACTCTAGCCACCCATCCCATGTTCAAAGCCACACCCTGCACCTTGTCCTCACCCAGCACTATGCCACCCTTAAAGCCTGGATTCCAGCTCCTGGCCCTGTGAGTGGCTTCTAGCGCCTCCAGCTTTTTCCCTCATTCCCCCCTCCAATGCCTGTCACTCACTGCCAGGGCCCACGCCTTCAGACCCCCCCAGCCATCAGGCCTCCCTGGTCGCACATCCCACTCTACTCAGCCTGGACCCACGTCCTCATATAGCTTAATTCTTAATAGTCTCTTCGGGCCCTCCCACCCACAGACTCACCCTGATATCCGCCAGGCATTGGGGCAATTCCATATGCAAGTGAGTGAGAGAACTGGAGAAAAACCAAAGTGATAGCCCAGCAGTTCAGTGCCAAGGCTGCCGGCTCTCTCTGCAGCTCTTCAACACATTGGCCGCTTTCTCAAGCCCCAGTCAAACCTCCAACCCTCTCATTTTCCCCAGGCAACATGGCATTCGCTCAGCTGAGGAGCCAGTGGTCTTGACTCCACCCTCCCCACTGCAGCCCCTCTCCTGTCAGAGAGTAGGTGTCCTTTCTCCTGTTCAAGGCCATCACCTCCAGCTGTGTGTGCTCTTGAGTCTGTTTCCCACTATTTCCTCCTTGACGGCGTCCATTCTGTTACTCTTCTCTCTCTCCTTCTGTCTTTGATATAGGCCTTGCCAAAAATAGGCTGGTGAGACTAGTGATATGCATTGAATTGCATCCCCCAAAAGGTATGTCCAAGTCTTGACACCCAGCACTTCAGAATGTAACCTTATTTGGAAATAGAGTCTGTACAGAAAAAAAATCAAGTTAAAAATGAGGTTAGGTGGGCCCTAATCTGGTATGATTAGTGCCGTTATAAAAAGGGAAAATTAGGGCAAAATGAAGATGATATGAAGACACACAGGGAGAAGATGTCCTGTGAGTTACAAGCCCAGGGGCAAAGGAGTGCTGGTAAGCACCGGAAGCTAGAAGAGTTCACCTGGAGAAAGCAAGAAGGACTCTTCCTACAGCTGTCACAGAGAGCACAGCCCCGCCTATACCTGGATTTAGGACTTGTACCATCCAGAACTGAGACGATGAATTTCTGTTGTTTTAATTTGGGGCACTGTGCGATGGCAGCCCTGGGAAAGGCCTACAGTTGGGGAGGCGGACCCTGAGAGCGGCTTTGACCCCTCCTCGCTGTGAGGGTGGCGTCCTGGATTGACGGTCAGGTGTGGACTCTTCCTGGGCCTCTGCTGGGAATACTGAGTACATCCTGGCAGTCATTGATTTAGAATTGTACTTTAAAAGTGACTCCAGAGGTCTGTGATGTGTGGTAATTTGTAAACCCCGAGGCACTCCAAGGACATATCCCTACGTACATCCAAGCCCCCAGCTCCTGACGCTGAGCCTGGTTGGTACCCCACAGGCTTCCATTGCTATGGACAGAGACAGTGAGTCTGGTCACCTAAGGTAGCAGAAGTCCAGGGAGAGTTTGGGGTTTCCAGAAGTATCTCCAAGTCTGGCATAGCTTTAGTGGCCATTCACACAGGCCAGCCCCTAGGACACACTCAATTTCATGCCATGGTCAAGACAACCAAGTAAAGTTTCAAGATGTTCTGGTGGAGTCTGCTGACAGCTTCCCAAGGGCGACTCGCAGCTCCACAGAGAGAAGCAGTGCTCTCTCTTCCTTTCTTCTGCCTTTCCAGGGAGCCCGGGAACAGAATGCAAAAGCAGCTCTTTGCATCCAGCCTGGCATCTGCTTTCAGCTGCAAGAGAACGGAGCAGGCCATCAGATAACATTTAAGTGGCTGTGACCACAGTGTTCCCATTTGAAGCCTGGAGCCCAGCAAATGCCCTCCCCCTCCCCCGTCCCGGCCTTTCAAATGGTCTGAGTAACATCTTCCATATTCACCAGTTTTCCTCACTAGATATTAATACAACCTCTGTCATATTAATATCTTTATAGACTGGGGTTCAGCTCCTAGTAGGAACTCAACAAATGTTTAATAAAATGAATTTTTAAAGCAATTTTTGAGTCATCAGGTCAGTGCTGGAGCAAAATGACACAAAGGAACCTAACTAAGCAGAGGTTTGTCAGCCACCCACTCTCGGGCTCCTTCTAACACTCCCTGCTAGTGACCCTCTTAAACCAGGACTCCACGGGTCTGCGAAATCCACACCCTCTTTTCTCCCAGGAGCTCACAGACCAGCAGGCAGGAGCTGAAGCAAACTGGTGTTTAGGTAGAACTTGAATGACTGTGCTTTCAAGTGAAACAGATACCAGAGGTTCCTCTGAGTGTCTGATAGATAAATGGAAGGTACTTTCAATGTCCCCAGGGTCCATGGTGGGAGCTAAGTGCCCTGGAATGGGCAGACTAGGAGCCTGGAGGATCGGGGAACACAGGTCAGATCCCGAGGCACAATCCTGATCTCACATTTCTAGCAGCCTGTTTGGATAAACCAGTTGAGTGAGACTCTTCATGGGTCTATCAACAAAATGCATTCCTTCAGGCAGTGCCATTGTCTTGATGGCTCTGGAGGACATGCTCATGCCTGGAAAAGCTTTACTGTGTGTGCACGTGATCAGTGCCATGATCAATCGGTTGAATGATTAAGGTACTGAGCTAAGGAATGCTGTAGACCTGCAAGCATTTATGGAGCCCTTTATTACGTGCACATCGTGGTGGGGAATCAAAGGCAAAGACCCAGTCACTGGAGAAAGAGAGTCTGCCTGTATTGGGGAGCCAAGAGTCGCACAGAACAGCACAGCATAAAAAAGAATGGCCAGGGGCACAGGCTTTGGATCCAGGCTGGGCTCCAGTTCCGCCCTGCCACATCCAAGCTGTGTGCCCTGGACTGAAGGAGTTACTCAACTTCTTCCTGTCTCAATTTCCTCAAATGTACTAATCATAGTACCTACTGCGTAGGGCCATTTCTGAGGATTGAATGGACTATGTGTGCAGCACTAAAAACAGTTTCTGGCATGTTGTCAGTGTCAACGGTTGCTGTTATTATTAGTGTTGACTATACTGCTAAATGAGATATTATGTACGAAGTGCTAAGCAGCGCCTGGCACTCACCAAGCAGTCAGTAATATTAACTATTATTATTATTACCATTTTATTTTTAAGTTCTGAATTAGTTTTCTATTGCTATGTAGAAAATGACCTCAAAATTAAGCAGCTTAATACAATGAAACACATTTATTGTCTCACATAATTTCCGTGGGTCAGGAATTTGGCAGCAACTTACAGCTGCATGGTTCTAGCTCAAGATTTCTCAAAAGCCTGCAGACCAGGAGATGCCTGGGGCTAGGCTAGCATCTGCTTCCTAGGTGGCTCACTCACATGACCGCCAAGCTGCTGCCAGCTATTGGCAGGAGGCCTCAGTTCTTCCCCCGTGGACCGGGGCATGGGCTGCTTGAGTGTCTTCGCCATACAGTGGCAGGTCCCCCTCTGGGGAGTAATCCAGCAGAGAAAGGTGGAAGCTACACATTTTTCATTGTGAAACTCTGTGCCACAAGAATCTATCAGTTACATGGGTCGGCCCTGTGTGTTTTGGGAGGGTTACACGAGGGTGTGCATCCCAGTAGAGACCCACTGCCCCAAGGTTGAGGGCAGTGAGGTTGGCTGCCCCAAGTCCTAAATCATGTGGGCAGAGACTGTGATTTCCATAGGAGTTCAGATGAGGAGGAAAAATGAAGGTTAAAGTACTCGGGGAACGTTTGGGGTTTTTTTAGCTAAATCTTGAAGGATGTCTTTCACCATTTCTTTTTCTTCAAAGTCCTTACTTCTGTAGTACTTGGAAACAAAGGAGGGTAAGACTTTTATAATCATAAGGACAATAGGGATGCAAGGGGGAGTATGAGGAAAAGTTTAAACGAGGTGAGCAGGACCTATTTGAGGAATGGCAAAGGGGAGACTGACATTGGGAAGGGACGAAGTCTAGAAATAAGGTAATAGAGGCAGCCTGTCCAAAGCCAAGTAAATACACTTGAACTAGCTAAAGTGGAAATTCAACATTAAAGGCATACGGCTTTGGCTAAACACCTTTTCAAAATGCCTGTAGGCTTCTTTGATGTGGGGGTTCGAGGTACGTAATGGATTTTTGAAGGTGAAAAATATTCTCCTCTAACAGACAGTTGCTTCAGTGCAAGCCTGCCTTGGCGAGGTCAAGGCAATACCAGGAAACGGACTTGAATAGCTTCCTTTTATCAGGATAGGAAGCTCCAGTTGATAAGAGAGTTGGAATCAAGTATCCCAGTTGGAGGATGAACCTCCCCAGAGGAAACGTTGGAGTGAGAGATAGTTCATGTTTACTCAGCATACCCACGTGTCTGCCGTTTATACAAACTGTAGCATCGGCACAGCTGAAAACAGACCCACCTGACTTAGAAAGTCCAATGTCTGATGCCTAGCCAGCCCAAGAGGAAGCGCCTGTCCAGACCCACTCGGCCAGGGGACTCACAGCTGCTCAGACACGTTGAGGCTGAGAGCCACTTTGCACACTACTGCCCTGATGCTTCATGCTGCTGTGCTGGGCAGGGTCATTACAGTCGCTACGTATCCCCTTCATGCTCTGCATGGACCATGGAGTAACTCTTCTAGTTACTCCAGTCAGCAGCAGGGAGTACCTCATGACCCCTCTGAGACATGACTCTGGTCCATACATCAAGACAACACCAGATCCCAGCATTTGTAGATCAGTGTGGGGTCCCCACATGCTCCCAGGATGACGCTGAATGCATCACAGCTCTGGTGTGCCCTGTGCTGCTGAGAGGGGTGGCGTAAGTCAAACATTCCTGGATCTGAATCAGCACCTTCCCTTGAGTGTGACCTTGACCACTCAGAGTTTCAGTTTCCTTGTGCAGGGAAATGAGGAGAAGGCTCACCGATGAGAAGCCCTTGGACAGCGCCTAGCATTTAGCAAGAGATCATAGACAGTGACCACCACCATGATCTCATTATGATTCCACACTTTCTAGTCTTTATCTGGATGTTATTTCCAGCCTAGAATGCCCTCCTCCCCATTTCCCTCTTCCCCTTCTCTTCTTTCAAAGCTTAACTCAAATACCACCCACCTGCTTTCAGTGAGGCCCCAGGCTGGCTGAGATGCTCTAACTTGCAAAGCCCTGGGCAGCTGTCCCCACTCCCCTCCTGGCACAGGTCGCTTAGCACAGTGATAACTGGTTGACCAGTTGGTCTCACCCACTGTAAACTCCTTGTAAACCCACTCTTCTTTGTACTTCCCAACGTGGAGCGCAGTGCCCGGCCCAAGGAGGCACTCCCTGCACATCTCGACAGTGCAGTGCTGGGCTGGCTTCACAGTCCACAGTTCAGTCCCTAACAGTGTGCCAGCAGCCCCAGCAGGTTTGCTTTTGACCCGGATCATCTGCATGTCAAGGCCGCAGATTACAAGGCTGTGATTCAGGAGGAATGGGGGTAGGCAGCGGGTGGGAGGGTGGGGATATGCAGCTTCCTTCCCAGAAGAGCTTTCCCTCTTACAATAAGCAAAGCCTGAATTCACACTAGAAGTAGTGCTTTTCCCAGGGAAGATGCTAGGGGTATGAAAAAAAACTAGCCAGGGAACAGACAGGTTGCAACCTAGACTTTTCTCATGACTTCTGAAAAGTCCTTAATTCGGCTCCAGCCTAGAACCAGCACCTCAAGGAGTTCCCTTAAACTAAGGAGTGACTTTCACAATCTCGGAGACTCTGGACAAAGTCCAGGATCACCGTGTGATTCATAGGGTGGAGTGGATGATATAAATTATACATTTGCTTTTAAAAATCCATAAAAAAACAGCCTCCTGGGCCTGGCTTCAGCCCTCTGTCCTAGGCGAGTCACTTCCTGACCAGCAGAAGCACCCTGGTTCCTTAAACCGTTCAGTATGAACTCAGTCTCCCAAGCACGCAGGCTCCACTCCTCCTGCCATCTCTGCCCCTTTGCTTGACATCACTCTAAAGAGCCTCTTTGTCTTCTTAATCCTATGGAGCCTGGTTTTCTAAAGGTTGGGATGGTTCTTTTGGCTCTCACACTAGCCAGGAGCTATCACTGCCCACCTGAATCACCACAACCACCTCCAAACAGCTCTCTCAGCTGCTGTCTCTCCCCTGTCCACCCCCTCCTGGGCTTCAGTGCCAGACATGAGGGTCCTACAACATCGCACATGTTACCCATCCCCTGCTCAGAAATATTCCAGCAGTTTCTGTTTAGTGACAGAATAAAATGTCAACATCATCACTGGGGATTCAAACCCTTTCCAGCCTGACTCCACCATGTCTCTTCCACCTCAACTGGCTGGTTCTAATCAAACCGACTCCCACGTTGTCCTGGCCACACATCCGATGAATGCCCACTCTCAGGCTGTTCCACCTGCCCGGATGCCCTTCCGCACTCCTTTTCTTGTGGTCAGTCATTCATGGCTTCTGTCCATTTCCCATGGGTTGGCCCAAGAAATCGCCACTAGCTCCAAGTAGTTACTGAACACTTGAAATGTGGCTAGTGACACCAAGGAACTTAATTTTGAATTTTATTTAATTTCAATTGATTTAAATTTAAAGACGGATACTCAACTTGGTTTTAGGAAAACATTTAATATGTTTGGGATGATTTGATTTTGTGAATCTACTTTTTCAGCTGTAAGCCTTATGAAATCTAAATATAGACCAAGCATCTTCAGTGAAAATTTAGCATCTCAATTGAGATTCTTGTAAATGTAAACTGCACACCAAATTATAAAACTCAGTATACAAATAAGAATGTAAGATATCTCTATTAACACTTATGTTGATTACATGTTGAAATGATATTTGGATATGTTGGTTTAATAAACTATATTTTTAAAATCAATTTCACTTTTTAAAATTTT
Organism: Mormoops blainvillei; assembly: GCA_004026545.1. Taxonomy (NCBI): domain Eukaryota; kingdom Metazoa; phylum Chordata; class Mammalia; order Chiroptera; family Mormoopidae; genus Mormoops; species Mormoops blainvillei. The sequence continues at coordinate 237,965 of PVJD01001349.1, forward strand.
TCTAATGTGGCTACTAGAAAATTAAAAATTACACATGTGACTTGCATTATATTGGTAGTTTTATTAAACAACCATGCTCCAGACTGTAGATTTCTGAAGCAATTATCAGTACAGTTCATTTAAAACTTACTATGAGCAACTTTGTTTTTTAATCTTTATTTTTATAACAAAATCATTAATCACTTTTAATGGCCAATGCCTAGCAGCACATGCTATTATTATCTGTTGCCTGTTTTGCCTGAGCACTTTGCTAGGTGCCTTACATGTTACCACACTTAGTCCTCTCAGCAACCTAGTGAGGTGTGGGCATAATTAGCTCCATTTTTCAGATAAGGAAAATGAAGCTCAGAGAGGTTAGGTGGTTTATACCAAGATACTAATAGTAGTTACATGAGGTAGCAGAGCTGGGGTTTGAACTCCATACCTGCCTGTTACTTGCTGATGCTCTTTGTGTTAGGAATGAGCACTAAGTACTGCTGCTGAAAATGGCACAAGTTCTAGTTTCTCCTGCCCCCACTAGCAACTCCACTGGCCTGTTTGCCTCCCTGTGAGCAGGCTACTTGACTGATGTCCATTATGTGATGCTATGTACTAATCACCCCCACCCTGCACACACCTTCCACTAATTCAAGTCACCTAATAACCCATTATGTGGTATTATCTAGCCTTTCCAAGTCAGCATAGTGTGTAGCAATATACAGGATCCTGGTTTTGACAAATGGCGCTGAGCCAAAACTCTTCTGTCTAGTCATTGCATAGGTCCCCACAATCTGGAGGGGACCTCAGAAGTATAGTGTATGCAAATGACAGAAGTAGACAGATGGCGCATATGCATTCAAATGACATACATTTAGTGAGCCTTTACCATATGCCATGCTAGATGCTGAAGATACAAGTTAGCTGTGCCCTTGCCTGAAAGGGTCCACGGTCTGGCATGGTAGGTAA